>CALYLW010001257.1:20823-184503 GCA_944989445.1 Ampullaceana balthica | reverse complement strand
AATTTATCTCAATTTATCTCAATTTATCTTAATTTATCTTAATTTATCTCAATTTATCTTAATTTATCTCAATTTATCTCAATTTATCTTAATTTATCTTAATTTATCTTAATTTATCTTAATTTATCTTAATTTATCTCAATTTATCTTAATTTATCTTAATTTATCTCAATTTATCTTAATTTATCTTAATTTATCTTAATTTATCTCAATTTATCTCAATTTATCTTAATTTATCTCAATTTATCTTAATTTATCTCAATTTATCTTAATTTATCTCAATTTATCTTAATTTATCTCAATTTATCTTAATTTATCTTAATTTATCTCAATTTATCTTAATTTATCTTAATTTATCTCAATTTATCTTAATTTATCTTAATTTATCTCAATTTATCTTAATTTATCTTAATTTATCTCAATTTATCTTAATTTATCTTAATTTATCTCAATTTATCTTAATTTATCTTAATTTATCTTAATTTATCTTAATTTATCTTAATTTATCTTAATTTATCTTAATTTATCTTAATTTATCTTAATTTATCTTAATTTATCTTAATTATCTTAATTTATCTAATTTATCTTAATTTATCTTAATTTATCTCAATTTATCTTAATTTATCTAATTTATCTTAATTTATCTTAATTTATCTTAATTTATCTTAATTTATCTTAATTTATCTTAATTTATCTCAATTTATCTTAATTTATCTAATTTATCTTAATTTATCTTAATTTATCTTAATTTATCTTAATTTATCTTAATTTATCTTAATTTATCTCAATTTTATCTCAATTTATCTTAATTTATCTTAATTTATCTTAATTTATCTAATTTATCTTAATTTATCTTAATTTATCTTAATTTATCTCAATTTATCTTAATTTATCTTAATTTATCTTAATTTATCTTAATTTATCTTAATTTATCTTAATTTATCTTAATTTATCTTAATTTATCTCAATTTATCTTAATTTATCTTAATTTATCTAATTTATCTTAATTTATCTAATTTATCTCAATTTATCTTAATTCATCTAACATCACAATACTTCTCTAAACTCAAATTGTTCATTTGAACATCTCACTTTCTTGCATAATTATAAACAATTTGACATTCTTAATGAAGCCTGATGAAAGTTAAATGATCACTGTAACATATATCAGTTCCTATTATAAATACAAATAAATATTTGTTTGTTATTTTGTATAAATCCATAATACACTGATTGCACATGACAAACTTAAATAAATTTCAAGTCCCTTGTGACAAAATCATCGTTATACGTAGGAAAGTTGAATATTAATTTATGTTTAAAATTTAAATATAGGTATCAGTATCAACTCTAAAAAAAATTTTAAATATCAATTTGGTTTTAACCAGGTTATAAATTTATACCGCTCTTATCCATGGCCTCAACGTCAGCCTCGGCAGAGATAAGTTTGTCCACCATGTCTTCAACGGCCAGCCGACAGCCCAGCATAGAGAGGGGTCGTCCCGCAGTGCATGACGGCGTTGAGATTCGTGGATCTGTTCCTCAGCAGGATCTGAAATAAAAGAAGATAAATATAGCAATCATTTATCATGGGCAATGAAGGTTTAACATACTGAACAAAGTTTTACATACTGAACAAAGTTTTACATACTGAACAAAGTTTTACATACTGAACAAAGTTTTACATACTGAACAAAGTTTTACATACTGAACAAGGTTTTACATACTGAACAAAGTTTACATACTGAACAAAGTTTTACATACTGAACAAAGTTTTACATACTGAACAAAGTTTTACATACTGAACAAAGTTTTTACATACTGAACAAAGTTTTACATACTGAACAAAGTTTAAGTTTTTTTGTGTATTTAACATCACGTTTAAAGATTATAAATGTATGAAAGCTGAACATCAAACTTGAAAGTTTGTTGACACATTTCCTATTGGGGACATAGAATCTACGACTAAGTTTAGTCTTGCTTCAAAAGTCATACAGTGACTTGAAAAGTCATACAGTGACTTGAAAAGTCATACAGTGACTTCAAAAGTCATACAGTGACTTCAAAGGTAATACAGTGACTTCAAAAGTCATACAGTGACTTCACAGATCATATAGTGACTTCAAAAGTCATACAGTGACTTCAAAGGTAATACAGTAACTTCAAAAGTCATACAGTGACTTCAAAAGTCATACAGTGACTTCAAAAGTCATACAGTGACTTCAAAAGTCATGCAGTGACTTCAAAAGTCATATAGTGACTTCAAAAGTCATACAGTGACTTCAAAAGTCATACAGTGACTTCAAAGGTCATACAGTGACTTCAAAGGTCATACAGTGACTTCAAAGGTAATATAGTGACTTCAATCTAAAGAATTAGTAAAACATTGAATGAATCTGCAGAGCATTTTTTTTAATGTTAAGAATAAAGTCACTTCTGTTTATATATTTGAAAATAGTCATGAAACAAAATGATAAATGACTGTGAAGCAGATCAATGTATGGAAACGGTGAAATCTTCAGGGCATTCTGACATCACCATTGTTAAGTAGCATGTCATTTGAACAATGTGAGTCATTTCAACAATCTGAGTAAATTTAAAAATCTGAGTCATTTCAACAATGTGAGTCATTTCAACAAAATGAGTCAATTTAAAAATCTGAGTCATTTCAACAATATGAGTCATTTCCAAAAGTCTGAGTCATTTCAACAATATGAGTTATTTTAACAATATGAGTGAGTCATTTCCAACAATATGAGTCATTTCAACAATATGAGTTATTTTAACAATCTAAGTCAATGCCACAGTCTGAGTCACTTCAACAATCTGAGTCATTTTAGCAATCTGAGTCATTTTAACAATCTGAGTCATTTTAGCAATCTGAGTCAATTCAACAATGTGAGTCATTTCAACAATGTGAGTCATTTCAACAATCTGCATTCCAGTTGTCAATGTTAAAGAACTGAATGATTGAATAATAAAGCAGACAAGAATATGAGTAGCTTTGTATTAAGCCTTTGAAACCATTTCTAACCAACAGACTCACCTGGAAAACACCTTGGGCGTCTGCTGCCACTGCTGTGTGGAGTGGAGTTCTGCCCGTGCTGTCTGCAGCGTTGGGGTCAGCGCCTGCGTCCAGCAATACTTTGGCAGCATCAGCTCTGGCATAACGGGCAGCTAGGTGAAGTGAGGTCTCGCCTTCAAGGAAAAAATGCACAAACAAATGTTAGATTCCTGTTTTCCTGTTAGACCAAAATATTTCATTGTCGTAATTATCAGGGGTGAGCAAAGTGCCACATGCGTCCCGCCACAGAGTTTTTTGTGGCCCGCCAAGACATTCAGAAAAGCTGCCTTGAAGTGTGATAGGTTGCAATTGTCTCATTAAACTGCTTCTATAATTAAATTTACTAGCAGCTAAAAATCTAGATAATATGACATCAGTACAATAAATAAATTTAATAAAACGACGACCTTTTGTTTAAGTTTCATTTATAGATTTTTATGATACCATTTATAGATTTTCATGATACCATTTATAGATTTTCATGTTACCATTTATAGATTTTCATGATCCCATTTATAGATTTTTATGATACCATTTATAGATTTTCATGATACCATTTATAGATTTTTATACCATTTATAGATTGTCATGATATTATTTATAGATTTTCATGATACCATTTATAGATTTTCATGATACCATTTATAGATTTTTATACCATTTATAGATTTCTATTATGCAATTTATAGATTTTTATTATACCATTTATAGATTTTCATGATATCATTTATAGACTTTCAGGATACCATTTATAGACTTTCATGATACCATTTATAGACTTTCATGACACCATTTATAGACTTTCATGATACCATTTATAGATTTTCATATCATTTATAGACATTTATGATACCATTTATAGATTTTCATGATATCATTTATAGACTTTCATGATACCATTTATAGACTTTCATGATACCATTTATAGACTTTCATGACACCATTTATAGACTTTCATGATACCATTTATAGATTTTCATATCATTTATAGACATTTATGATACCATTTATAGATTTTCATGATATCATTTATAGACTTTCATGATACCATTTATACTTTTTCTGATATGAAATGTATGGCATCTGTCCGTCTACAAAAGATTACAGATTTATCTTTATTATTTGCAGCTCTTGGCGTGGCTGATGAGACCAATCCTTGAGTGGCAGTCTCTTCTGCATGACACACACACGAAAGCAGTGGGGCAGTGTTGCCTGGCCTTTCTCCTCGCTCTTTTCCCGACTGCTTCTGCCCTAGTTTGCTCCTCTGCTCTTAGTGATCCTTCTTTCACTATAGCCCGCCACATGGACCCATCCTCTGCCAGGTTTTCCCAGCTTTGTATATCAATGTTGGCCACTTTCATGTCTCTCTTGCATATGTCCACATATCTGAGACATGGCCGACCAACCGACCTTTTCCCTGTCGCCAGCTCGCTGTAAAGCACATCCTTGGGTATGCGACCACTTTGCATCCTCTTGACGTGTTCAAGCCAACGGAGGCGTCTTTGGCTTAATATTGCTGCAATACTACTCATGCTTGCTTGAGCCAGGACCTCTGTGTTGGGGACTTTCTCTTGCCATTTGATGTCTAGGATGCGGCGCAGGCATCTGAGGTGGAAGCTATTGTAATGTTAACTAAAGAATATGTCTTTGTTAACGATGCGGCCCTCGACTAAAATCCACTACCACAAAGTGGCCCCTCAGTTGGCCCTCACTGGTCTATATTTCTTGTTAGACTCCTGTTTTCTAAGCATTAATTGGTCAATTGTACATATTTCTTATGGGAGATTTTCCTAAAATTTTATTACCACAAAGAAAAAATGCACAAACTATTTTTTTAATTAACAACATTTGGTCAATAATGGTGTAATAAATCCTACAGATTTAATGCAATAAACAATAAATAACTTTTGCAACTGCATCATCTTTATGAATATTATAGCCATAGTAAGCGCATTGTAAAAAAACAAAGTCTATCATCCTGATTTAGTCAACAGATAATGAAAAACAATTCAAATAATTCTGCTAACACCAGGCCTCCCTACCAGTCCTTCCTGTCAGTCCTACCAACCAGTCCTCCTCATGTCCTAGCCACCAGTCCTACCCATCAGGCTTTCTCACCAGTCATCTCTATATGAGAAAATTTCTCTTACCTGTCCTGTCAGTCTTGGCGTTGATGGCCGCACCCTGCATCAGTAAACTAGAAATGACATTCACTGACGTGTTGTTGTCACCGTCAACTCCTTCGGTGGAACCAGATCCGGAGTTGCTGTCATCGTCGTCACCGAGTCCCCCGCCACGGATGGAGGCCAGCATCAGAGGTGTGTAGCCATCTGGATAAATGAGAAATGTTAGTGGGATTATAAGAATAATCTTGAAAATAGTTCAGTTCTCTCATGTTACTTCTGGGCTGTGTACCTATTCCTCATAGCAAAGATTAAAAGATGTTCTGAGCAATTCATTTGTAATGTCATCTCTACATTAAAAAAAACTCATATTGATACTCTGCCTGGCTAGGAACATTTGGCAATGTCTTACCAACAGACCATGAAAACATCAGGAAATGTCTTACCAACAGACCATGAAAACATCAGGAAATGTCTTACCAACAGACCATGAAAACATCAGGAAATGTCTTACCAACAGACCATGAAAACATCAGGAAATGTCTTACCAACAGACCATGAAAACATCAGGAAATGTCTTACCAACAGACCATGAAAACATCAGGAAATGTCTTACCAACAGACCATGAAAACATCAGGAAATGTCTTACCAACAGACCATGAAAACATCAGGAAATGTCTTACCAACAGACCATGAAAACATCAGGAAATGTCTTACCAACAGACCATGAAAACATCAGGAAATGTCTTACCAACAGACCATGAAAAAATCAGGCAATGTCTTACCAACAAGGGCAAGGTGGTCAGTGGCATGCGCGCTCGGCTGGCATACCGATGGTCACAGGTTCGAATCTATGTGAAGGCAGGGATTTGTTCCCAGGGCCAAGGGTGTCCCTGAGTCCACCCAGCTCCGAATGGGTACCTAACAATAGTTAGGGAAACAAAGGTGGCTGGGAATAGCATAGAACCCTCATAGCTGTGGCTTGGGAACACTGTGTCACTTGCCAACAGACCGACATGGTCTTTGGACGCAATAATCTTCTGCATAGAAGGAGCGTCTGTATAGATAAGTCAAGACCACTAAACCTTACCAACAGACCATGAAAACATCAGTTGTACCTGATTCATTATTAAAATACAACTTAGGTTGTCTCTATCTTCCCATTTCAACATGCAGCAAAAGTTGGTGGCCATTTAAACATTGACCAATACTTTACCTGGGCCTTTGACATTGACATCAGACTGGACACTGCCATCACCTTGGGGTGGGGTCAAGGGCACATGAGGATGTTGTAAGACATTTGCAGCCTCCAGGTGTTTGGCTGTCCACTGGGTGGTGTTACGACTCACTGGCTTGGTTCCATCATATCCAAACTTTGGGATTTCTAGCTGTGAACATAAACACAGACATTATTTAAATATTTAAAAATTCCACAATTTAAAATTAAAATTCCTTTAAATTTCTCTCAGGAATGGCTATAGAACATTTTAAAAAGTATTTTTAAGGAGACCCAACATAATTATTATAAAACCCTTTAAAAAAATTCTGCTTTCATGAAATTTGTTTTTATATTTGAAACAAAAAATATTAATAAGAAAAGTTATTAAAAAAATATGTGCCATTCAAGTATTTTATGGCTTAAAATATTTATTTTTAAAAAAAAACCATTCAGTTAAGTTTTTCACCTTTGACCTTTTCACTTGTGGCATGTCCTCACTGTCATCCTCTTGGTAGAACTCATTGCTGGGAGGAGGGGTGGTGTGTTCATCACCAACATAATTGACCTGCCTTTTGACAAATTAACACAATCTCATAAAATCGATAACATAATGAGCTATTTAATAACATTTTTTTTAAAAATAGTCATGATATTTGGTATGGTTGAACAAGTCAATATAATGTATTTAATTAATTTGATTGATTTTAAAAAAAAATTGATAAAACATGGGTAGGGAAGCAAAATTTGAACGAGTACTAAATATTTTTTTTTAAAATTTGTTTGTTAGATGTGTTACTTTCAAGATTGAATTGATGGCAGAAAGTTGAAATGGATTGGTCAGCCATAAATAGACCTTCAGCCTGTCAGGATTTACACCAAAATTTTAGCAGCAGTAATCACCACATTGTCACACTTACTGCATTTCTCCAACAAACGCCTCACTGCAGTGTTTGGACTCGGACATCATGTTGAACCCTTTAGTAAAATTTTCTGGAAACCAAGTGGAGGCGCGGACGCGTTTTCGCTTGAGTTGGAATATGACCACCACGACCATCACCACAAGGAAGGCCAGCATGACCCCTATCATGATGTGATTGAGTTTGGAGAAATTTTCAGATGGCGCCGGGATGACATCTTCAGCTGAAATAGTTGTCAGAAATGTCAATAGATGAGTGCCTCGCTCTTATCTTATGTATATTACAGATGCTCCTTCTATATAAAAGATTATTGCATCCTATGCTTATTAATGGTTTATGTCTACTTTTGAATTTTTATTAGAGTATGGAATGTTGATAATGTGTTGGTTTTCCTTTATATATATATATATATATATATCATCATCAGTCCCATGACTGTTGTGGTCGTTGGGGGGAGCGCATGGACACATCAACAGACACCTATCTGCACATTCACCTATCTGGAGCGGCGGGGAGTATTACTATTTTTAAAATGTATAGAAGGTGAGCCCAGGTTTTGGCTGGAGCATTGCGTTATATAGTTTCTCAAATTATTAATATTACTAGTGTATCACCCGTCAAAAATGACGGAAGTTTTCAAAATAAATACACATCAGATAAAAAAATAACGTAATACAGAACTTTCATTTATTTTTATTTGATTCATTTATTATCATATTGAACAATTTTATGCGGAACGTTTGAAAAGTGTTATTTTTGGTGCAGTACTATAAAACATTACATCCGTTCGCAGCGCCACCTAACAGCATTACATCCATTTGCAGCGCCACCTAACAGCATTATACCATACAGACGACGGGAATTATGTATATTGATTCTTATTAATGGGTTGATAATTTCAAAAAATTATTTCTCTTTCATTGCTCAAAATCAATTTTCCATGTATAATTTGTAATTGTTCTTGTATTTCTAGTAGGGGTCCACCGATATGCATTTTTGCCGATATTGCCGATACCGATATTACTGATATTTTTTTTGCCGATATGAGTATTTGCTAGGACAAAAACCAGCGGTCATATTTGATGAAGTCATTCTTAAATTTATCACTCCTAATTATTTATATTTTATATTAGGGGTCTACCGATATGCAGTTTTGTCGATATTACCGTTTTTTTGTTGTTGCCGAAACGAAGTTTCTGATTTGTTTACAAATTCCAGATCATGACCTACATAGGACTCATGACAAAACGAACCGTCCTTTATAAAAATGTACAAGCAAAATTAGGAACTCCTTTGAAACTTCAACTTTTACTCATAATTATTAATTCTAACCAATAGTTTAATGGCTTTTGCACACGGCCACCTTTTATGAATGAAACAATGAGAACAAAGTAATAGTAATAGAGTGAAAATGAGGTTGAAGGATGAATGTTTGCCAATGACAACAAGTCTGCACACGGTACAGTTTGTTATTCCATACGAAACGAAATGTTTTAGACATCTGCGATTCTGCGTGCATCTTTGCTATTAGAGCAATTACGTGAACATAATGTTGACATGTTATCCATTTATTAGAGCAATTACAGTATACTTGGCATCGTCATTATTTACATAGTATTTCCGAGTATACGAAAATGGGCAGATACCTAAACAATATCACAGCACATGGCATACTGTATCGTGGCTGTACATATTAATGCTATGACTCTTTTGGCTATTTCAATACCGGTATCGGGGTCGATATATTAATTTGTCGAGATAATGTAAATCTAAATGATAGTTTTTTTTTCGTTTTTATTGACGTAAAAAAAATATCGGTGACTTCAATATCGGGATCTTTACATGCTACCGATACCGATATTGCCGATATCGAGAATCGGCCCGCCGATATATCGGTACACCCCTAATTTCTAGTGAAAGCTTTGATTTAAATACCATAATTAATTTACCTTGAGATATTTAAAACTTTTTTTTCTTTTAAAAACCATATTATCATACAATTGGTTATCTACAATGATAAGATAACTCACGTACACACAAAATAAATTGAATTGTCAACAAATTAAACTATCATAGCCAGTTCAAAGAACTATTTAATTTCCTACCATACATTCTACAATACAACATTTCTCATATCATAATTTGTCCCATCATCTTATGATTCAACTCACCTCCAATGCGTTGGACGTCTACAGACGAGAGAAAGTTTTTTTTCCTGACGTTTTCAGCCACAAACTGTGAAATCATCTCGGAACTGCCAAAGCACTCAGAGTTGTTCATTCTTTGGCAGGCCTGGTTGTCCATTTCAAAGTATACCAATACCCTGTCAAGTATACAAACAATTGGTTGTCAATTTCAAAGTATACTAATACCCTGTCAAGTATATAAACAATTGGTTGTCCATTTCAAAGTATACTAATACCCTGTCAAGTATACAAACAATTTGTTGTCCATTTCAAAGTATACTATTACCCTGCAAAGTATACCAAAATTTGGTTGACCATTTTAAAGTTTATTATTACCCTGCAAAGTATATTAAAAATTGGTTGTCCATTTCAAAATATACTAATACCCTTCAAAGCATACAAAAATTTGTAAATAATCACTACATAACTCAAGTTTTCAGGTTGTTTTTTTTTAGAAACTGAGGAGGTTTATTATATTGATGCAGTTAAAAGAAAAGTTGCAGGTAGAGAGAGAGAGAGGATATTATCTGATGCAGTTGTAAGAAAAGATGCAGGTAGAGAGAGAGGATATTATCTGATGCAGTTGTAAGAAAAGATGCAGGTAGAGAGAGAGGATATTATCTGATGCAATGATATAAGCATCTGATTGGGAAGATCTTTAAGATTTCTCTCTAATTTTTATTTTAAATGAACTGCAAGATCTGAATCCAACTGATATTCCCCCTATCCTCAAAGAACTCAGGTATGACTCAAACATTCAAACAGACTGAGTTTACCCAGTTGTAGCCGATCTTCGCCACAGGTTATGCTGGTCAAGGGGTCTGCTGCTGCCACTGGTCGGACCTGAGTATCTGGTGTACTCATCTCTCCATGGGAATATCATCTCCTCCCCCTGCTCGTTCTTCTTTATGCGCACCATGGCGCGCAACAAAAGACCAAGTTGGCGCACAAAAACTTCTTTTATCTTCCTGAACTCATTTGGCTCCATGCGAATTATGATGTATATAGAATTAAGAACCAGGTCCTTGTCAGCTTTAAATAAAAAGAACCAAAAAAAATTATTGCTTTTCATTATTATAGACATGAGTTCATTATAAATTCACAGACTGAAATAAAATGGGAGTGCAAAAGTGGGAAAGAGAAGATTAATTTAAAATATTGTTTACAGCTTTATGATAACTTCTGTTATTTTCAGTTGATGAATTTTGTGGCTGCGATAATAGTAAAATAAATAATGTCCTGTAATAATGTCCTGTAGTAATGTCCTGTAATAATGTCCTGTAGTAATGTCCTGTAATAATATCCTGTAATAATGTCCTGTAATAATGTCTTGTAGTAGTGTCCTGTAGTAGTGTCCTGTAATAATGTCCAGTAATAATGTCCTGTAATAATGTCCTGTAATAATGTCCTGTAATAATGTCCTGTAATAATATCCTATAATAATGTCTTGTAATAATGTCCTGTTTGCAAACACTCTAAAAAGATCCTACTGCTTTTGTTAGAATCAGAAACAATGTAAAAAAAAACAGTTCAAATTTCTTTTCAATATATTTCTAGTCTTCTTGAATTAGAAATAATCCTATATAATAAAAGGCTATGTTCTGTGCGGTCATCGATAGCGATTGGTCCCTCAAACACATATGACTCCTACAGCCAATCATATTGAACACGTTTACGTGGACGTTCAAAACGAGTTATTTTTGGTGCAGTATTTCTTCCAAGACTTTATTTTGAGTTATGCGCGTTGGGATTTATAGTCAAAAGCTCTGTTTTTACGAGTTATTTATTTTAACTACATGTATAATGAATAGTATTTTTTAAGTGATGCACATGTATTCCAGTCCAGACGGCTGTTGGAGGGGAGTTACAACATGCCACCGGACGGTGGCGGAACGTACTTGAACGGGTTTTGTTGCTCATATGGAAATAAAATCTTGATTTATTTACAACCCCTCATCCTTTGAAGAGTGCTTGTTTGTCATTCTATGAAATTGTTTCAATTTAATATCTTTTCATATACATTGTTTTGAATAACTCATCACAAGTCCACATAAAGAACAAATATTTTTGACCAAACGGCTTCTAAAAAAACATTAACTTTCAACATAAGACATATTTTTTCACTTTCACCAGTTTAAAGAAACTTCTATAACCATTCAAGGTTTTAATACATAAATTATAATTATCCAAGGTAATTATCTAAGTTTGGCTGTAACGCTGTGTTTGATTGGTTGTCAAAATAATCTCTGTTTGGCTGCAACGTTGTGTTTCATTGGTTGTTAAAATAATCTATGCTTGGCTGTAAGGCTGTGTTTTATTGGTTTACAAAATAAAATTTCTAAAACAGAAAGTGGCACTAAATGTGTGTTTTTTTATGTGTATTCTTGCTCTATCAATTGACTTCTAGTAGATGATAAACTCATGCATTGCCCCAGCTTTTGGTTGGTGAGTTTTTTTTAGTTTATGGTACCCACCCTGGTCACAGTCAAAGCCGTCCCAGCCACACTCCGCGTTCTTACAGCCGTGGTCGCAGTGGCCGTTGTTGTAGTTGTCCTGGCAGTATCTCTCATACAAGCAATCCTGGAGTGGATGCTCACAGTCAAAACCATCATACAAACATTTCTCATTGTTACACTCTTTGTCACATTTATTATCTTTGAAAACCTGTTCACAAGCAGAAAAAATTATTAAATTGTGAAACATGTGAGGAAATTTTTCAGTGGAAAGGTTTTTGCATAAGACAAATAGAGATTTGTAAAAATTTAGAAAGTTGTTTTTTTAAGAACATTTGTAGGTTTTTTAATTTATTAAGGATATAATAAAATGTAATATGACAATGAAGGATTAAGATGTACAGGTGTGATTTCATGTTTTAAAATTTTCTTTTTTTGATGCTATTGGTTTTTAGTTAAGTTAAGTTTTGAATATTCCCTAAAAACCTTTGGTGGGGTTTGGTTATTAAATAATTCACCTGCCGACAAGCCTTGCCGCTGGCTGTTTTCTGAGTGCAGTTCTGAAATGGGATTTTTCCATAGGAGCATTCCGTATTATCAAAATCACATTCAAAGATGTTACATTCCGTCTGGGGAAAAAGGAAAACATTCAGAAAAATGTATTTTTTCTCGATGAAAGCATTAAGAGAATACTTTTTTTCCACCATTCCACATTATTTAGGCAAAGAAATTTATTTAGTGGACTTTTCTAAATACAGTGGGACCCGCTTAAGTCGACAGCCTCGGGGTATGAAAAATGGCGCCGAGATAACCGATCATCAAGTTAAACGAAAATCAATATGGCGGCAAAATATTAACATGTGCTTGAAATTTCTGTATAATTATATACATGATGTGCGTTAATTAGTGATGGGACGATTAATCGGAATCGTATCAGAATATCGGGACCCTAATATTTCTTCACTCTTTCCTAAGGCTGTTAAGACCGTTCATTTTTAAGGACCGTTTAAATATAACGTAATGGGGGTGAGACTGCAATCAATTTAAATAATTTAAATGTAACCCAGGGTTCTCACTCAGTCGGGAATTCTTAAAATAGTCGGGAAAAGTTATGACTAGTCTGGAATTTTTATATATATTTTTTTATTTTGCCGAAGTAAATGACTGATTACGACTCTGTGGTAATTTTTCGATTCCATTTAATAAAAAAAAAGTTACCAGTTTATAATTTCTGCGCATGCGTTAAAGGTCAAATTTTTTGCCTCGCCTCGTCCAATGGCGCGTGTTTGCAATGCCCGTCGAATCGTCGAATTTAAAAAAAAATAAACATATCAATATGGTAATTTTAAGTTTAATGCTTTTGACGTGCAGGAATATCTGTCACTATGAGACTGCACTCGAATTTCCTGCCAATCAAATGATATGTGTAACTTGTAATATAAATAGCAACAAATGGGGCCTTGACCTTATCAGAATTCGACCTACAACAGTGATGACGTGTATATTATATATATACTAGAATACATGTATTAAGAAAATGATTTGATTTCACCGTCACGCGCGTGTTAGTCACAGTCACTTATCTTACTGGTAACAAAGCAACAACAAACTTTTAAAAGAATAATAATAATTTTTTATTCAATTATATAAAAACCACCGTCGATTCTCGATACAAACCTTTATTTTCTTTTCTAAAAATATTCATTTATCTTAAAAAATAAAATGATTAATGCATCAGAAAATGAATTAAGTTTAATAATAATATAACATGCACAGCAAAATAATGACGGATTAAAGACCACTACTGCGATTTTCGAGTACCTCTGGTGAATACATACTCAAACTTATTCAAACACACGGAATCAAATTGAAAGTAAAACATCCAATAATTTTTATTGAAATCTTGTAGAATCACACAATAGCCGGAAGTCTCGAAGAAAGCGAGATGTAAACACTGTTTTGAACTAAAAATGCCAAAGTGCATTGCTAGGCGAACAGACGGGGATCGAGCTAACTGACGTTAAGTTGCAAATTTGGCACTCTTTTGTGCTCAAAATATTAGGGCTTGGCGACTTTAAAAAATCGAATTAACCGAAAAAATTATGAAAAAATGCAAAGACAAAGAGAGAATTTGGCGGTTCCAAAAACAAACATCGACTTAATAGAGCTGATGAGTTAACCGGGCTCGAGTTAAGTGGGCCCCACTGTACTTTAAATTAGAAATATTAAAATAAAAAAATAAAATGAATGCGACTGTCTCTATTGTTGATGGTGAATTGTGTACTATTTTTTGTTTCTAAATGCTTTGAAGCTTAGTGTGCGACACTATAGGGCAGTGTTGGCGAACCTATGGCATGCAGAGCCTCATCAGCCGGCACGCGACTAAAATATTACTTCCTTAATCAAACAAGCTAAGCCCAACTCCCATTTCTGGGTTTCATTGGAATGTTGGCACTTTGCTATAAAAAGTGGGTTTTGGTTGAATTTTGGGCACACTGCCCTAAAAAGGTTCGCCTCCACTGCTATAGGGTCTATTTGCTCAGTTAGATATTTTCCTTTAAAATTTTAATGAGTCAAAAAAATACTTGTTAATCAATGTTATATTTATTTCTATCAAGTAAACAATTATCTATCACAATCCTAAAAAAATAATATTCATATTTTGTAAACTTTTAATCAAAAGTGTTTCATGCACAATATTTGTCCTAAAATAAAATAAGTTAATAAGAAAATGTCCTGCATACATCACAGAATCCATTGTTTCCTTTCAACGGGCAGTTGTTGTCCTGGCAAATTTTGGCAACAGGATTACCCAGGCCGCCGGGAAACTGTTCATCCCTCGTCTCACACTTTAGGCCTTTCCAAAACTTGGGACACCAGCACTCGAAGAAACCTGCCAAAACAAAGACAACAGCTAAACAATTAAAAAAAATACTTGACTCTCTGACTCCAGGTCTCCAATGCTGAAAATATATCACAACTCGGTGCTGATGCCCAGCAACATGAATGTGACCCTTCAAAAGGTCATACAACCTGATTCACTTCCACTGCAGATAAGCAAAACACACAGCGATGTAAAATATATTTTTTACCAATGTCTCACAAGCAGTATCTTCATTTTGTGTCATTAAATCTGTTTCAGTAAATTTTTTGTGAATCTATAAAATATAAACTATGAGTAACCCTTGGCCTAGATTTTTGTGACTAAATATGACCAACAACTATCAGAAAATCACTAAATATCAGAAACACAAACTTGAACTAAATATTTGTAGCAAATACTTGAATTTAAGATGTGTACCCAAACTGCATTGAATTGCAGCCCACATAAGTGATTTATGTTTGATACATCTGTTGTTGTAGAAGTTTACGTTTGAATTGCAGCCCACATAAGTGATTTATGTTTGATACATCTGTTGTTGTAGAAGTTTACGTTTGAATTGCAGCCCATATATGTGATTTATGTTTGATACATCTGTTGTTGTAGAAGTTTACGTTTGAATTGCAGCCCACATAAGTGATTTATGTTTGAAACATCTGTTGTTGTAGATGTTTACGTGGACATTCATCTAAATATGGGTTTTGTTATGGTCATTAAAACATCATGAACCTAAACAAAAATATTTAATCAATTCATGAATTGACTTTGAAAGAATGCAGAGAAAATTTCATAGCAAACTTTTTGAGTATTTCTTGGTTTCCATATATTTTGTTTTGAAAGCCATGTTTCGTCAAAGCAATTTTTATTAATTAAAATTGTATAAATAAATTTTAATCCATCAACTATTCATGTTATTCAAACCATGGACAAAATTTTTACTTTCTTCTTTTAATTTCCAATAAAAGAAAAAATGAGATATCTGAAATGAGCAGAGTTACCTTTAAAAAAAATTAACTTTTTTTTTAAATCACGCTTTTTAAATCTTTCAACTGCTGTATTCCTTTCGACTGGACTCACCAATTTTATCTTTACATGTTCCTCCATTTAGACAAGGATTTCCCTGGCAGTTGTCATGGCTGTCAATCTCACAGTTGACCCCTGAGGCTCCCTTGGGGCATGAGCAAGTGTAGCCGCTGGCTGTGACGGAGCAAGTGCCCTGGTTCTTGCAAGGATTCGAGTCACAGTCTGACCTAACAACATCGCAGAACTCTCCCTTCAGTCCCTGGGGGTGCAAACAAAGAACAATTTTTCTATAAGTTTAATTTATTCTATTATCATCTAGCCTCTGGAATGGGGGATATTAATTTTTTTAAGCTGATTTTATAATTTGCTTATTGTCAAACTTAAAAACAAATTGAATGAAATGGAGCCCTAAATTTAAGAAATTTAATTAAATGTTCATTACAAAATTAGGAATCAATAACACCTTGCTGATGAGTTCATGTTATGTATTTTTGTTAAAGTTTAAATCCCTCCTCAACAACACATTAAAATCACTTACTATTGGGCACAAACAAGCAGCTCCGTGTGTAGTATTTATGCAAGTAGCTCCATTGGCACAAGGGTTGTTATCACACTGCACTCTTATGTCACAGTTGTGTCCTTGACAAGGGGAATAAACATGAATATCATGCAGCAATCAGGGCAGACTATAGTCAATGAAATGTGTTCTTTCAGTTATGTGTGTAACTGCTAGTTTGATTATATGAAATGAAAGAATGAATATGTTTCCAAAGAAATAAATGAGTTGAACAAAGTATACAACTAGCGTTGATGTACAAATAAATAGAATGATCATGTTCCTAATCAGCAATTTGTGATAAACCTAATCTGTTAGAACCTAGGGTTACAATACCAGGGCATTACCTGTCTAGAACCTAGGGTTACAATACCAGGGCATTACCTGTCTAGAACCTAGGGTTACAATACCAGGGCATTACCTGTCTAGAACCTAGGGTTACAATACCAGGGCATTACCTGTCTAGAACCTAGGGTTACAATAACAGGGCATTACCTGTCTAGAACCTAGGGTTACAATACCAGGGCATTACCTGTCTAGAACCTAGGGTTACAATACCAGGGCATTACCTGTCTAGAACCTAGGGTTACAATACCAGGGCATTACCTGTCTAGAACCTAGGGTTACAATACCAGGGCATTACCTGTCTAGAACCTAGGGTTACAATACCAGGGCATTACCTGTCTAGAACCTAGGGTTACAATACCAGGGCATTACCTGTCTAGAACCTAGGGTTACAATACCAGGGCATTACCTGTCTAGAACCTAGGGTTACAATACCAGGGCATTACCTGTCTAGAACCTAGGGTTACAATACCAGGGCATTACCTGTCTAGAACCTAGGGTTACAATACCAGGGCATTACCTGTCTAGAACCTAGGGTTACAATACCAGGGCATTACCTGTCTAGAACCTAGGGTTACAATACCAGGGCATTACCTGTCTAGAACCTAGGGTTACAATACCAGGGCATTACCTGTCTAGAACCTAGGGTTACAATACCAGGGCATTACCTGTCTAGAACCTAGGGTTACAATACCAGGGCATTACCTGTCTAGAACCTAGGGTTACAATACCAGGGCATTACCTGTCTAGAACCTAGGGTTACAATACCAGGGCATTACCTGTCTAGAACCTAGGGTTACAATACCAGGGCATTACCTGTCTAGAACCTAGGGTTACAATACCAGGGCATTACCTGTCTAGAACCTAGGGTTACAATACCAGGGCATTACCTGTCTAGAACCTAGGGTTACAATACCAGGGCATTACCTGTCTAGAACCTAGGGTTACAATACCAGGGCATTACCTGTCTAGAACCTAGGGTTACAATACCAGGGCATTACCTGTCTAGAACCTAGGGTTACAATACCAGGGCATTACCTGTCTAGAACCTAGGGTTACAATACCAGGGCATTACCTGTCTAGAACCTAGGGTTACAATACCAGGGCATTACCTGTCTAGAACCTAGGGTTACAATACCAGGGCATTACCTGTCTAGAACCTAGGGTTACAATACCAGGGCATTACCTGTCTAGAACCTAGGGTTACAATACCAGGGCATTACCTGTCTAGAACCTAGGGTTACAATACCAGGGCATTACCTGTCTAGAACCTAGGGTTACAATACCAGGGCATTACCTGTCTAGAACCTAGGGTTACAATACCAGGGCATTACCTGTCTAGAACCTAGGGTTACAATACCAGGGCATTACCTGTCTAGAACCTAGGGTTACAATACCAGGGCATTACCTGTCTAGAACCTAGGGTTACAATACCAGGGCATTACCTGTCTAGAACCTAGGGTTACAATACCAGGGCATTACCTGTCCAACTAGGGTTACAATACCAGGGCATTACCTGTCTAGAACCTAGGGTTACAATACCAGGGCATTACCTGTCCAACTAGGGTTACAATACCAGGGCATTACCTGTCCAACTAGGGTTACAATACCAGGGCATTACCTGTCCAACTAGGGTTACAATACCAGGGCATTACCTGTCCAACTAGGGTTACAATACCAGGGCATTACCTGTCCAACTAGGGTTACAATACCAGGGCATTACCTGTCCAACTAGGGTTACAATACCAGGGCATTACCTGTCCAACTAGGGTTACAATACCAGGACATTACCTGTCCAACTAGGGTTACAATACCAGGGCATTACCTGTCCAACTAGGGTTACAATACCAGGGCATTACCTGTCTAGAACCTAGGGTTACAATACCAGGACATTACCTGTCTAGAACCTAGGGTTACAATACCAGGACATTACCTGTCTAGAACCTAGGGTTACAATACCAGGACATTACCTGTCTAGAACCTAGGGTTACAATACCAGGACATTACCTGTCTAGAACCTAGGGTTACAATACCAGGACATTACCTGTCTAGAACCTAGGGTTACAATACCAGGACATTACCTGTCTAGAACCTAGGGTTACAATACCAGGACATTACCTGTCTAGAACCTAGGGTTACAATACCAGGACATTACCTGTCTAGAACCTAGGGTTACAATACCAGGACATTACCTGTCTAGAACCTAGGGTTACAATACCAGGGCATTACCTGTCTAGAACCTAGGGTTACAATACCAGGGCATTACCTGTCTAGAACCTAGGGTTACAATACCAGGGCATTACCTGTCTAGAACCTAGGGTTACAATACCAGGGCATTACCTGTCTAGAACCTAGGGTTACAATACCAGGGCATTACCTGTCTAGAACCTAGGGTTACAATACCAGGGCATTACCTGTCTAGAACCTAGGGTTACAATACCAGGGCATTACCTGTCCAACTAGGGTTACAATACCAGGGCATTACCTGTCTAGAACCTAGGGTTACAATACCAGGGCATTACCTGTCCAACTAGGGTTACAATACCAGGGCATTACCTGTCCAACTAGGGTTACAATACCAGGGCATTACCTGTCCAACTAGGGTTACAATACCAGGGCATTACCTGTCCAACTAGGGTTACAATACCAGGGCATTACCTGTCCAACTAGGGTTACAATACCAGGGCATTACCTGTCCAACTAGGGTTACAATACCAGGGCATTACCTGTCCAACTAGGGTTACAATACCAGGACATTACCTGTCCAACTAGGGTTACAATACCAGGGCATTACCTGTCCAACTAGGGTTACAATACCAGGGCATTACCTGTCTAGAACCTAGGGTTACAATACCAGGACATTACCTGTCTAGAACCTAGGGTTACAATACCAGGACATTACCTGTCTAGAACCTAGGGTTACAATACCAGGACATTACCTGTCTAGAACCTAGGGTTACAATACCAGGACATTACCTGTCTAGAACCTAGGGTTACAATACCAGGACATTACCTGTCTAGAACCTAGGGTTACAATACCAGGACATTACCTGTCTAGAACCTAGGGTTACAATACCAGGACATTACCTGTCTAGAACCTAGGGTTACAATACCAGGACATTACCTGTCTAGAACCTAGGGTTACAATACCAGGACATTACCTGTCTAGAACCTAGGGTTACAATACCAGGGCATTACCTGTCTAGAACCTAGGGTTACAATACCAGGGCATTACCTGTCTAGAACCTAGGGTTACAATACCAGGGCATTACCTGTCTAGAACCTAGGGTTACAATACCAGGGCATTACCTGTCTAGAACCTAGGGTTACAATACCAGGGCATTACCTGTCTAGAACCTAGGGTTACAATACCAGGGCATTACCTGTCTAGAACCTAGGGTTACAATACCAGGGCATTACCTGTCTAGAACCTAGGGTTACAATACCAGGGCATTACCTGTCTAGAACCTAGGGTTACAATACCAGGGCATTACCTGTCCAGCCTTTTTTGCATTTACACTGATAGACATCCTTGACCTTGCTTGAGACAAGTGTTCCTACAAGGTCACATGTGTTGTGGACACATTCTTGGGTATCACACTTTGAAAATATTTGCCTTCAATTATTTTTATATTTGAAAACAATCACATATCAAATGTGTTATTCAACATAAATACATTTTTTTAAAATTGAGCTACAGTTCATATTTTAAATTAAAAGGAAAAATAAAGGTATAGATATTTTTTTAATTAATTGAGTTCTAGTTAATTTTATTTTAAAGATACTCTTTTATGGCAAACAATTTTAATTTTATTTGTCTGACCAGACATAACAATTTTAATTTTATTTATATGACAGGACAATACTATTGCAATTCTATTTGTCTGACCAGAAGTAACAATTTTTAAATATCTAATGTGTAGAACCAATACAAAATGTTTAAATTTTAACATGTTAGGCCTATTGTTTTTCTACTTTTTAAAGTAACAACTTTACATACATTTGGTGTGCAGTTGTTTTTTTTTAAAGGTTCATCTCATATTGCTATAATTGTTCCTGAAACCAGGATGAAACAGCTGAAAGACTATCTTACCTCACATCTAGAACCATGGAACCCTTTGGGACAGTCACACTTATACCGGCCATCCTGTTTTTGACATTTCCCGTTGTTCATGCAGGGCAATGTATCACAGATGTTGTGCTGGCAGATGCTGCCATTATAGCCATAAGGACACGAGCAAGTGTAACCATTAATCTGGTCAATACACAGACCACTGTTTGAGCAGGAACTGAAGGATAAAAGATTTAACACAAAAATTATCTGACAAAAAACTGCAGCAACCGCTGGCCAACCACAGGTGGAAACTTTTATCTTTGCCAGCTTTCAATCAGAAATTCAAGTTATTTAAACCAATAAAATATGTATAGTATAATGCAGAAGATACAAAACCAGGGTTGAGGCTGAATTTACACTCACAGTTCTAATTAGAAAATGGCTTATTTAGACATAAATTTAGACATACATTTAGAAAAATATTTAGACATACATTTAGAAAAAAATATTTTGACATATATTTAGCCCTTTATTTTCTATGACTAAAAACATTTTTGCATCCCTTAAAGCTGGTTTAAAGGAAGGGACTAAAACTTCTAAATGCTTTTTTATTTAAATGTTTGGGCATTGACCATATAAGATGTAAGGAAGTTCATAAAATTCTATTGACAAAAAATCTCCAAGTTACTGTGCGCTGTAATATCTCTTTGAAATAAAGAAGACATTTAATATCATATATTGAATTATATTTTTTATTCCAAACATTTTTTACAAACAAATTTATATTTTCAGTGAATCAATTATTTATTATAAATATATAATATTTTATAAGGCATTTTTTAATTAATTTTATATTTTGAATTATATCTTTTATTCTTAACATATTTATTACACAAAATTTATTTTTTTAGTTAATCTATTCTTGATAATAAATATATATTCAATAAGATGCTTTAAAAAAAATTTTCAATGATTTCCAATCATTCCAGGTTACAAAACCATACAGGCCAAGCAGCCACACATATTGTATGGCAAGGGAGGTAACTTGTTGGAACAGGGAACTAACTTGTTAGAACAGTCATCATCATTGTGCTGACAGTTGACCCCACTGAATCCGTCCTTACATGAACACCTGTAAGAGTTGTTTGAATCAGTGCAGGTGGCATGGTTGACACACGGGTTTGGTTCACACTCGTTGATGTTGATTTCACAAAGCTTGCCGGTGAAGCCCTCTGCACAATGACATGTGAAGTTATTGATGGCGTCCGTGCAAATTCCGCTATTTTGACAAGGATCTAGAAAAAATTAATTTGGTATTAATTTTATAAAAATATTCATAAAATAAAAGTGGTGTCATAGATTACTTCATTTAATTTAAGATTCATCTGTTGACACTTTAAAGAACAATAATTTCAAACATTTTATTTTCCAAATAACTTTTTTTAAACCAAGCATCTGCTTATCTGTTACAGACGCTCCTTCTATACAGAATTAAAGGAATTATCTGGTCACTCAGCACTAAAGATGTGCATGCAAAAAAGCTGGAAATAAAAATGAGGCACTTACTATGTAAGCAATCATCAATGTTTATCTCACAGTGCTGCCCTGTGTAGCCTGCCACACAAACACACGTGTACAAGCCTCTGGTGTTGTTGCAGGAGGCGCCATTTCTACACGGATTGCTCACAACACATTCATTGATGTCCATCTCACAGCTTGAACCTTTTTTTAAATTAAAAAAAAAGAAACAATTTCAAATCTTTAATTTTTAAATATTTATAAGTCAATGAGAAAATTCAAATAGCTTTGAAGGATATTAGCTATTTTACATTTTTTAAACCTAAAAGCTATATTAACACGTAAAGTTTTTTTGACAAGATTTAGATAATCATATGTAGGTGGTATACCGGTATTTATCGGCATATAACACGCACAGGGGTATAACACGCACCTCCATTTTAAGAGGGAAATTTCAGGAAAAAAATTAACATTATATCGGCGTATAACACACATACATCATTTGCCCCTTATTTTCAGGGGGAAAAAGTGCGTGTTATACGCCGATAAATACGGTAAGTTTAAATTGGACCCAGAATTTGACCCTCAAAGGTGTTATAGTAGGATGACGAGGCAGCTACTTACCGAAACATTGGTTAAGTTAGCAATGGCGTTTGAATATAAGATTTTATATATTTTATAGCAAGCCTTTTTTTTTAAAACGTGAATCAACAATTGTTTTTAAAAAAATAGTCATTAAAAAATATACAGATAAAACAATCAGTCCTAAGATTTATAAAGTTAAAATTTTGATTTGTTTTGCATGCTCATCCTTTTCTGGAAAAGAAATAAATATCTGAAATCTTGTTCCTTCAGGTTTATTTTTGATAATCAATTTATGACAGGATCACTAGAATATCAAATAGTTTGATTTACTGCATTGACATTGCCAATAAAAGTACGGAACCTAGTAAATGTATAGTACCACGATAACCTTGTGGACAATAACATCTAAATTTGTGTGGGTATGTTGGATCCATTGAACACGATGCACCATTCCTGCAAGGGTTGGAGTCACAAGGTTTAACCTCAGTGCTACAGTTCTTTCCAGTGTGAAAATCATTGCAAGTACAGAAGTAATCATTGATCAGGTCTGTACATGTTCCCCCATTCTGGCAAGGCTTATCGGCACAGTCATCGATCTCTGTCTCGCAGTTTGAACCTGTAGGATCCAATCAAGTAAAACTGATTTTAAAATAATTTTTACTCTAAAAAAAAATGAGTCAATTTACAAAAGCAGGGGTTCTAAACTTATATCTTCTTAAAATCAAAACATTTTCCATATCTCTTTATTGTCAACTGTCCGGCAGCATTTATTTGATTTGTGCAGTTATTATATCCATGCAATTAATTACATGTATTTGATTTGTGCAATTATTTGATTCATGCAATTAATTGATTTGTGCAATTTTTTGATTCAAGCAATTATTTTATTTGTGCAATTATTTGCTTTGTGCAATTATTTGCTTCCTGTCATTATTTGATTTGTGCAAATAATTGATTTTTGCAATTTTTTTATTGCAAAATATCTGCAAAATAAAATAGCAAAACCATTTAAAAAGTGCAGAGCCACATTCATGGGGCGTATACCTGTATATCCTGGTCTACACAAGCAAGTGTGGGAGTTGGTGTGATTCTGGCAAGTAGCTCCATGTTGGCAAGTGTTAAGCTGGCATGTATTGACCAGTGTTTGACACCTGTCGCCCACGTAGTGTTGAAGACATTGACAGCGAAAGCTGAGGAAACAATTTGGACAATTTTTTTTCTTTTTTTTTCTTAAATCTACAAACACCTGGTATCAAATTAATTTTAAGTTTTGGCTCAATGAAAAATTCCCTTTTTTAAAAAATGCTCCTTATAATATATATATATATATATATATATATATATATATATATATATATATATATATATACACAAGAAATATACCCGCACTTTGTAGCAGAAGTGAGTGTGCTGACCCTTTTCCCCTGTATTAGTTGCTGGTTATTACATTTTTTATTTGCCAAGTTATTTATCAGATTTATCTATTAGTTAAAATCTTATGTGAAACAGAGATATGCCATTTTAAGAACAAAAAATGTTTTGGTTACATGGACACGAAGGAGTTCAATTCGATTTAGAATTTCAAAAGGCTTTAATTTATCAGGTTTATATGTACTAAGTTTGGTCTTGGTCTATCCATTAGTCCGGTAGCCAATGATTAAATTATACTAATTAAACTAATATAAGAGAAAGTGATATTGCTGTATATTAATTTAATGTAAGTTGTGCTATATTTTGGTAAATAATGTATAAGGTATCAGTCAGCACATTTAAAGCCTTCTATTCATGTGGAAATTTTGAAACTTTGTGATAATTGACTGAGGAATTAGGCTGTCATTAGTATAGAAAACAGACAGGAATAAACATAACATATTCAATTCGCAATACAAAATAATGAAGCGTTTTCAGGTTTACTTTATTTAGTTAAATCTACCTTTGTTAATAAGTCCGGTAGCCAAAGTTTAAATTGTATAAGTGTATATTGTATAAGTTTATATTGCTTATGTAAAAGGCAAACCAAAGATAAATGTTATAATAATATGACACAGCTCAATTTAAGAAGAGTACACGAAAATGTGCGCACCGTAATTAGACAATAAAAGATTTTTGAAAGCGCACAGCTCAAAATAAAGTATTGGAAAAAATGACTGCACCAAAAGTAACTCCTTTTGAATGTCCGCATAAAGTTGTTAAATGGAAATGAATTTTAATTTTTCACTCTTTGTTTCTACATTTTCTGATGTTTTAATTTACGGCTTTCAGACAAAAGGGACAATTACAAAAACTATACTTAAAACCATCTGCAGGTTAAAAGGAACCGTCCTGCCAAATTTGGTCCCCGTCCGTCATATGGTTTTTCCGTGGTTGCCGAAATTACAGTCAAAAAGTGAAACAGATAAACATACAAACACCAACTGAGCTTATATATATATATATATTTATACATATATATTTATTTATTTTATTTTTTAAAATATTTTTTTTTCTTTTGCGAGAATACAGTTTTTGAAGATCTTGATCAGAACATGTAATTCAGTGCAATTTCAGATAAATTTTAAAAAAGTATATATTTAAGTCATAATCAGGAAATCTATAATGAATAAAAATATGTGTCTGCCTTATAAGCCAATATATATAAAACGTTTATGTGATAATTAAGGATCATACCCTGGAACTTCATCAGACAATATGCAGCTTCCCCCATTCATACAAGGCGTATGCCGTAAACACACATCAGCCAGATTTTGACACAGTCTGCCACTGAATCGTGGTGGACAGTTACAATTAAAGTCATTCGTTAAGTCACTGCAGCTTCCTCCATTGTGACATGGATTTGGCTGGCATTCATCTATGTCCTTTTCACAATTTTTGCCTGGTTATAGAGATTTTTTTAATATAAATAGCAACATGAACAATTGGTTGGAAGGTTTTCATAAGACCTGAAGCATAAATATTTGTTTATGTAAAGTCCTAAGTTGTTTTTTAGTTTCATGTTAATTTTTAAAAAAAAACAGATATATTTACAAAGTCTAGTCAATAAAATATTTTAAATCCTAAAAATACACTTTGTAAATAATTCAGTTATTTTTAAATTTTATTCTATAACATGTATAGCCTTTAGGTCAATTTTTATTAATTGTAGTCTGTTATGGGAAACATTATTATTTTGTTTTTTTGCATAATTAGAATTTGGTGGTGTTGTTTTTTTTTCATGATATTTTTTTTATAACTCTCATATTGACTTTATGTGACTTAATGACTCTGCTTTACCTGAAAATCCAGCCTTGCAGATGCATGTGTAGTTGTTGATGCCATTTTTACAAGTTGCTCCATTCCAACATGGGTTGGATCTGCACTCATTTTGAACAAATTGACAGTCCATCCCTGTTTAAATTATTTCAAATTTTTAAAAAATATTTCAAAATAATACCAACAAACAACAAATATTTTTATTTCACTTTTACCTAAATATATTTGAAATCACAAGGTGTGTTTGATATTAATGCAGCATAAAACTATTCCCTGGACACCACAAAAGTAACTTCTAAGTCAAGCTACAAATCATTTGTTTAACACAAAGCAGTATAGAATCTTTAAAGATTATTCTTTAACAGTGTTTGTTTTTGCAAAAAGTAAACATAATACTTTATTTACTCTGTACCAATAAAATGTAATTGCTGTGCTGAGAACCCTACCAGAAGTTTCTTTAGGACACTGACACTCATAGTGTGTCCCATTACTCTTGCACGTTCCACCGTTTAAGCACGGCTCAGAGCTACATCCACTCACAGGGACATTGCCGACCGCTTCACTGCAGCCTGCAGAATACAAAGAATAATTTCCCTAGTCTTGAATCATAGCGGTGTTCATTCAGTGCCAGATTTAGACTTGATGGGGCCCTAAGTTATTTGAGATATGGGGCCCTTTATAAGTCCAGATATTCTATGTCGGTGCCAAAGGTGACAATTACTCAATGGAACAATTTTTGGGGGTAGGCCCCCAAAAAAGTGGGGGCCCTAAGCTATAGCATGTGTAGCTTATATGTGTATTCAACACAGTGTTTTTGATTGCTTTGGAAGGGAAATTATTATAAAAATTAATCTTTCCATTGCTGTCTTCATTTCAGTCTAATGCGTAACATAATGACTTAACACTACTAGTGATGTTGACTAATAAAGCATGTTTTTGTTAGGCCTGCTAAAAACTAAAACTCTACATCTGCGAAGTGCAACAAAACTTAGAAAAAATTTGACTTTCATTAATAAATATAATATTATTGAACATTTTAACTTAGTCCTGAAACTAGCTTTCCATTGTGGGAAGTAGAAAGCTTGGCAAACTTAAAAGATTGTTAAAGTGAAACACTGTTCTTGCAGAGTGTTTCTAGACTAAGTTTTAATTTACAGATTTTAATGAAATAATATTCTTATCAGAAACTCATCAATTATTAAAATTATACTTTTCAATAACTATACCATTCCATTATAGGATATTTGTTAATAAACTAGAAATAATCCGTGCCATCGACAGTTGATGCTGTGGACTATTCATCTACAAAATGTTACATGTACTATAATTATAATTATTATAGTAATTTTACTAGAATACTAATTTTATTATAATTATACTAATTTTACTATTATACTAATTTTACTATTATGGAGACGCTTGCGTTATTTGCACATTTGCACAGTGTTACCAGTGTACGAAATAGAAATCAGTCATAGTGATAGGTGTGATTTAGTTATGAGCCTATGAGGCCAAATGTCAAATGTAGTTTAAAAATTAACAAACAACGATTTAGTCGATTTTACCTAGCAGGCTGATTTTAAAAACACTTTTATTTTCAGTGTTAAAAACGCCTTTAAACTCAACAAAACACATTTAAAAGTAATATTAAAGCACTAAATACTTGGTTTTTTACTAATAATACTAATAATAATGCACAATCCACAAAAGTGTAAACACTAAAGTCTAAAGTGCTTAAATTTGTAAAAGTAAAAGTATATTCATTTGTTTGCTCTAAAAAAATAAATGCGTCAAAATAAGTGAAGAATAGTAATAGCGCTGGTCTAAATACAAGATTATCATGGCCTGTTGAAGGCATTGATCTATAGAGCTTTTTATTTGTATCAAACTAAAAGACTTGAGACACTTTAGTTGTACCAACCCCCATTACTGTTCTAGAGTTACTGTTACTGTAACAGAGTTACGACTCCTGTCAAGCGAGGATAAGTCCTACAAAAATCCAGCGGTGTAGTGTTGTTTGTTTGTTTTTAAACGCACCTCAAGCTTGATTTGTTGCATAATTTAATGGAAAATTTATATTTTTTTATATTAATTGCTTGATTATTAGATTCATGTTGAATATCGCGTGTAAGTAGTTGCACAATAAAAATGTTAAATAGCTCTAACTCTATTGGCTCTGTATTCTGTTCTTTGTAAGGAACAGAAAATATTTATTAATTAATGAATTTTGACCAACAAAATGACGCTCAAGACTCTCCGTGTGTTTTATAATTCTTTTTACTTTGAGAATTATATGAAACAACGCATTTCACAAATTGGTGAAAAATCGGTCCCCAAACCCCGGGCCGTGAACCGGTACCGGTCCGTGGATCAAATGGTACCGGACTGCCCAATAAGCATTACATTATTTTCGTTCTATTTAAAGTAGAACATTTCTCTTGGGCTCGTGCGACGTTTCAAAGACAAACGCCTGGAGTAGGACTGTACTGTTAACGATTAATTTAAATTTAAATAGTTAACTTTTGAAAAATTAACGATTAATTAATCGTTAATTTCGATTAAAGACAAAAATTAAAATTTATGATGTCGTATGTAACACTAAATAAACGTTCTTGTTGAAAATCAAAATAACACTGGAATGTCTCCTTTATATGTCATCTTTTAACCAACTACGCAAAAAGACAAGTGTGTTGAAATTATTTGGTTCAAGTGATGAGCGGGTCTAATTGACAATATAACCAGCCGAGCTGAACAATCATTCACATTGAACTGAGGTAACTGGTATGCACAAAACGGGAAGGAATGACATTATTGGATATCGGTGTTCATTAAGTTTCCACCTTTGTAGAGGGCTCATAGATTCAGGAACTTTCATCTCTATTTTGTAACGCAGTAATTCATCAGAAAAGCTGTCGTCATTTTCTGTCTCTGAATCAGACTCCATTACTGCCATTAGCTAAATACGCTTTTCATTTGGTTTGATAAGTAGGCGAGATGTTAGAACCATGGAAGGCAAACTTTATCAACATTTTGAATATTCCCGTCAGTCAATAGTTTAAAACCAAAATGTTCGTGTAATCGTCAGGAAATTAATAATTTATCGGCCACTTTTTTTTTAAATTATTTTTTTTACATTTTGACTTCCAATAATTTGTAAGTGATGCGTCGATTAATCGTTAAAAAATAATTTAATCATTAAAATTGTTTAACGATTAATCAAGAAATTAATCGTTAATTTCCGCAACCCTAACCTGGAGTATTTTGAAAGTTTAAAAAAAAACCGGGAACACGAAGGACAGAAGATATTTCCGTGGGCAACCACATCGATAAAGGAGAATACAGAGAGATCGTTATATTTGGTGGTTAACCGTAAAGCTAAGGCTAAATCCTATTCAATATCGATGAAAAATTGATGCTACCCTCCACTTCAGACATTTGCCATGAACTTCTGGGAGAGGCTGCTTTTAAAAACATAACACATCTACTTTTTCGGTTTACAAATATGTACATTTTAAAAAAATAGTATTATCCACTATATTCCAGAATGTTCTAGAAAATTCTTTAATTTAATTTTTCGCTGGATCGCCTTTATTTTTGTCACCGATCTTAACGGGACAAATTTTGAAACTTATAGCGTATTGTTTTTCATACTTTAAATTTAATAGTTGTCATATTAGTCATTTTATTTATGGCTTATCAAAAATTTTCTAGAATATTTATAAATTTTATCTTAGCAAAATCTCTGCTATTGTTTAAACTATTTGATTGGGACAAGTTTTAAAGTATTACCTCCATTATTTTTCAAACTTTGAAAATAATATTAGCCTTATTTTTTACTTGGTTCTTGTATAATCTAAAATATTCTAGAAAATTACTTAAATTCATTTGAGCTGGATCTCCTTTATTTTTTTCACTGATTTTAACGGGACAAATTTTAAAACTTTTAGCCTTTTGTTTATGAGACTATTAATTTCATAGTAGTCATACTATTCATTTTGTTTAGGACTTATCTTAAATAGTCTAGAAAATTCTAAATTTTTATATTTGCAGGATCTCTGTTATTTTTTAACCTGTTTTACAGGGACAAGTTTTAAAGTATTACCCCCATTATTTGTCAAACTTTGAATGTACTATTAGTCTAATTATTCACTTGATTCTGATATGATCTAAAATATTCTAGAAACTTCTGTTATTTGATTTTCCGTTAGGACTCTTTATTAAAACATACAGAGACCTAAGTCTTATCCGATTGTTTTTCTGATCTTATCTTATCTTATCTGTTTACAGACGCTCCTTCTATACAGAAGATTATTGCGTCCTACGCTTATCTATGGTTTGTGTTTAGTCCTGCATTTTTATTAGAGATTTAAATGTTGATAAAGTGTTGGTTTTCCTGGATTCTTCAGGCAACCCATTCCACGCCCGAATTCCGGACGGGAAAGAAGGAAAACTTGTATGTGTTTGTTCTTGCATACGGAATAAGAAAGGTGTTTTTATCCTTATGTCTATCTGAGGGTTGTATTAAGTTATCTTTGTGTTGTATTTCTAAATTAGAATTAATTGCTTTATGTATGATTACTACTTTGCTCTTGGTTCTTCTATCCTCTAGTGTTTCAAGGTTTAATGATTTAACTAATGGTGTTACTCTTGTCAGTTTCGAATATTCTCCAGTAATGAATCTGGCAGCTCTTTTTTGAATTTGTTCTAGTTTATCAATGTTTTCTTTGGTGGATGGGTCCCATACAGAAGATGCATATTCTAGTGCAGGTCTCACCAAAGTGAGGTAGCATTTTAGTTTTATATCTCTATTACATTTGTTAAAGTTCCTTTTTATAAAGCCTAAGGTTTTGTTTGATTTTTTAATAACTTCATTGACATGGGGATTCCATGATAGTTTCTCATTTATTAAGACTCCTAAGTATTTTGCATCTTTAGTTTGGGTCAGTTCTTTTCCATGAATGTAATATTTTGAATTTATTTGTTTCTTTTTCTTTGTTACTCTTAACAGTTGACACTTTTCTGGATGGAAAGACATACTCCAGTTAGTTTCCCATTTTATCAATTCATCTAAGTCTTTTTGTAAAATTTTGCTATCTTGTTCTGATTTAATTGTTCTATAGATTATACAATCATCAGCAAATAGCCTAACTTTTGTACCTGTTGAGATGTTGTTGGGTAAATCATTTATATAAATTAAAAAGAGTAAGGGACCTAGCACAGTTCCTTGTGGAACTCCTGAGTTAACCTTTATTGGTGCAGATTTAGATCCATTAATTATTACAGTTTGCTCCCTGCCCAAAAGGAAGTCTTGGATCCAGTGATGTAAGGAACCTGAGATTCCAAAGTAGTTAAGTTTTTTAAGTAAACTAAGGTGGTGAACTTTGTCAAATGCTTTTGAGAAGTCTAGTAATATTGTATCTATTTGATCATTTTTGTCCAAGCCTTTTGATAGTTCATCTATTAAACCTATTAATTGTGTTTCACATGATCTGTTTTTTCTAAAGCCGTGATCGATTTTCAGTTTGGTAAACCTCACGGGATATAATGGCTATAATATCTTAGAAAATTATCTCTTTTTAACTATATCAATATCTCCGTTAATTATTAGTCTATTTTATTGGCGCACGTTTTTAAAGTTTTTAAACTAAATTTTTATCAGACTTTGAATATAATATACTCTTATTATTTGTATGGTTGAAGCTATTTATCGGAACACAAATGAAGATGCAGATTAATAGTAAACGTTACTTTGTGTTGATGAAACCTTGCCATATTTGGTAGCTAACTTTATAATATGACCTGGGACGGGATCGAACGAGAAAAGGTGGGAGAAACCAGAATAGGCATAGGATATCACAGGCAACAGGATCCCATAATGCAATGGGATCATACTGGGCTAAATACATGAAGACCGAAGTATGGTATCCGATCGGATGAAGGGTTTGACGAAAATGGGATCTTTTTGAAATGGTATCATACTGGGGTATGTTATTCCATCAAAATATGGGATCGCCTTGGCTTAAGGGATTTTGGCAGAGCATGGGATTCCCTTATGAAACGGGATAATAGTGGTGAAAAGGATTCGATAAAGAACGGGATTCCATTATGCAACAGGATACTATTGGGATATGTGATCCAGTCGAAGTATCACATCCGAATAGGGGACTGAGATCCCATTATGCAACGGGATCATAATTGGGTATGAAATCTCAAAGAAGCATGGAATCATATGGGGGAAAGGGATTTTACTAAAACGGGGATACCCTTATGCAACGGGATAATACTGAGCTATGTTACCCAATCAAAGTAGGGTACTTTGAAGAGAAAAGGGGTTTACTTCATGAATGGGATCCCGTTACGCAACGGGATCATAATGGGGAACGTAATCTTAACAAAAAACAACATGTAATAATATGGGGAAATGGGATTTGACCTAGAATAGGATCCCATTATTCAACGGGATCGTAATGACTGGGGTACAAATGTGATCCCTAATGCGGGCCCGGGAGAAGCTAGGTATATCAGCTAGTTTAATTTAGTTCATTAACGGCCAAAGCTGTCATATTTTATTAGGAGATGTAAAAGTGTGTCAGGTCTTCAATCACGAGTTACAATATTTACATATTCAGTGAGTTACTTTAATATAAATATGTTACAACATTTTCCCACATACTCCGTATAAATATGTTACAATATTTTCCCCCATACTCCGTATAAATATCTTACAATATTTTCCCCCATACTCCGTATAAATATGTTACAATATTTTCCCCCATACTCCGTATAAATATGTTACAATATATTCCCACATACTCCGTATAAATATGTTACAATATATTCCCACATACTCCGTATAAATATGTTACAATATATTCCCCCATACTCCGTATAAATATGTTACAATATTTTCCCCCATACTCCGTATAAATATGTTACAATATATTCCCCCATACTCCGTATAAATATGTTACAATATTTTCCCCCATACTCCGTATAAATATGTTACAACATATTCCCCCATACTCCGTATAAATATGTTACAATATTTTCCCCCATACTCCGTATAAATATGTTACAATATATTCCCCCATACTCCGTATAAATATGTTACAATATATTCCCCCATACTCCGTATAAATATGTTGCAATATTTTCCCCCATACTCCGTATAAATATGTTACAATATTTTCCCCCATACTCCGTATAAATATGTTACAATACTTCCCCCTACTCCGTATGCATGTTACATATGTAACAATATTTCCCACTATACTCAGTATAATATATTTCTTTGTTATTGAGTTTTATTTGTCAACTTGTAACTTATACTTCGTAATGTTTTCTCAGTGCGGTGTTGTTGTTGTTTGCTGGTGGTGACGTTGTTGTTGTTGGTGTTGTTTGTTGGTGGTGTTGGTGGCGCTATTGTTGGTGGCATTGCTGTTGTTGTTTTCTTTGAGAGGTCAGCAAAGTCAAACCTCTCACCGAGTCAACAATTTCCGGCTAACCCACTGTGCACGAAACTCATCCTGTTACATTTCTATAAGAAAACACATACAGCGATGGTGGGGAAACCGCCAAGTAAGGACAGATTTATTATGATAGATAATTAAGATTTATTATGGTGGATAATTTAGATTTATTATGGTGGATAATTTCAATTTATTATGGCGGATAATTTAGATTTATTATGGTGGTTAATTTAAATTTATTATGGTGGAGCATTTAGATTTTATTATGGTGAATAATTTAGATTTATAATGGTGGAACATTTAAATTTATCATGGTGGAGCATATATATTTAATACTAGCAAAATACCCGCGCTACGCTGCGGAAAATAGGATTTCAGTTACCGTTGAGAACCCGCGTAACACAAATTCAAAACACCAATTGATTTCAATCTGGATCATGATGAATATAATACATATATTAACTTCACCGTCTTGTCTGTCTGTCTGTCGTAGTCCCGCAGAAAAACAAAAACGAAAAGTAAAAAATGACACACTTCCCAGTGATCCTATCGAGCTGATAATTTAATTTTTTTACACGCTTTTATTTAAGTCACACTGTTTGTATGTTGTATCCATCCATCCATCCATCCTTCCTTCAAATCTTGAAACGTAAAATTAAACCATTTCTGATGGTCCTAGAGATCTCAAAATTTTACCACAGATAGATCTTGGATGACAATGCATTGTATCAAAATTTCAGATCGATCGAATGTACCGTAATTAAATTAATCAATTTTTAGTTTATCTCTATTTATCACTATTTAGAATGTATAGTCGTCTGCTTGAGTTGACCTCCACGGCTCACTGGTTTCACTCAAGCCCTCGTTAACCAAATTCCCGTGTTTACATCAAGGGCAGGGGAGATCAGCGCGTTTCAGTCTGTAAATGTTTGTAAATAAAAGCGTGTACTGTTTAAAAAAAAGATTTTTTACATTTAACTTATTTCCTCTGCTACCATTGGGAGGGAGGGTACTCAACAACTTCCCAAAGTTTCGTGCTCCTAACTACACGGGAAGTTAGATATTTAATGATGAGTCTGTTATATATAGCTCATATAAGAAAAAAACTACATTTGGGCCCCCGGCCCCCTAGTGAATAATAATTTTATATTTGGTTGTGATTGTTATCATCGCGGGAGGGTACTCAACAACTTTCCAAAGTTTCATGCTTCTACCTACACGGGAAGATGAGGAATTAGTGTTCATTCAGTTTTATATAGCCCATATACGAGAAAAAAAAACGGTTTTGGGGCCCCGGCCACCCATGAGTGAAATTTTTAAATTTTCTTTTCGCCAATTATCGTCATAAGAGTGTACTAATCAAGTTCCCAAAGTTTTAGCTTCTACATTCACGGGAAGTTGGAGAATTAGTGTTGAGTCAGTTTTTAATATTAGAAAAAACTAAATTTGGGCCCCCGGTCCCCAGTAAGTGATAATTTATATAATTTTTTACCTGTTACCATCGAGGAATGTTACTTAACAACTGCCCAAAGTTTCATGCTTCCACCTTTACGGGAAATAGGAGAATTAGTGATTTTTAGTTTTTATATAGCTCATATAGGAAAAAACTACATTTGGGCCCCCGGCCCCCACTATGTGATAATTTAAATACTGTTTTAGTTTGTTACCACTACTCAGACTTTCTTGCTTCTACCTACACGGGAAACATAAGAATTTGTGATTTTCAGTTTTTATATAGCTCACATAAAGAAAAAACTTTATTTGGGACCCCCGGACCCCAGTATTTGACAATTTAAATATTTTTTTGCCTGTTGACATCGCCGAAGTGTACTCAACATCTTCCCAAAGTTTCATTCTTCTATCTACTCGCGAAATAGGAGCATTAGTTATTTTTATTTTAATATTGCCCATATAAGGAAAACAATGGTTTTGGGCCCCCGGCCCCAAAGAGTGTGAATTTAAAAAATATTTTATGCCAATTTTCGTCACGAGAGTCTACTTTACAACTCCCCAAGGTTTCATGCTTCTACATACACGGAAAATTGGAGAATTAGTGATGAGTCAGTTTTTAATATTAAAAAACTACATTTGGGCCCCCGGCCCCCATTAAGTGATAATTTAAATATGTTTTTCGCTTGTTAACATCGGGGAAGTCAACTACTCAGTGTTTCACACTTCTACCTACACGGGCAATATGAGAATTTGTGATTTTCAGTTTTCATATAGCTCATTTAAGGAAAAAACTTCATTTGGGCCCCCGGCCCCAAGTAAGTGATAATTTAATTTTCTTTTCACCTGTTACCATTGCGGGTTTGTACTCAACAACTACCCAAAGTTTCATTCTTCTGCCTACTCGGGAAATAGGAGAATTTGTGATTTTCAAATTTTATATAAGCCATTTTAGAAGAAAATTTTTTTTTGGGCCCCCGGCCCCCATGAGTGTAAATTTTAAAATTATTTTACGCCAATTTTTCGTTGCGAGAGGCTACTGAACAACTTCCCAAAGTTTAATGCTTATACCTACACGGGAAGTTGGAGAATTAGTGATGAGTCCGTTTTTTTATATAAGAAAAAGAAACTACATTTTGGGCCACCGGCCCCCATTAAGTGATAATTTAAATATTTTTTTCGCTTGTTACCTTCGCGGAAGTGTAATTATCAACTACCCAGTGTTTCATGGTTCTACCTACACGGGAAATAGGAGAATTAGTGATTTTTAGTTTTTTATATAGCCCATATAAGGAAAAAACTTAATTTGGGCCCCCGGCCCCCAGGAAGTGATAATTTAAATATTTTTTCAACCTGTTACCATTGCGGGATTGTACTCAACAACTTCCCAAAGTTTCATGCTTCTGTCTACTCGGAAAATAGGAGAATTGGTGATATTCAAATTTTATATAGGCCATATTAGGGAAAAAAAGCGTTTTTGGGCCCACGGCCCCCATGAGTGTTAATTTTAAAATTCTTTTACACCAATTTTCGTCGCGAGAGGCTACACAACAACTTCCCAAAGTTTCATGCTTCTACCTACACGGGAAGTTGGAGAATTAGTGATGAGTCAGTTTTTTTTATTTAAGAAAAAACTACATTTGGGCCCCCGGCCCCCATTAAGTAATAATTTAAATATATTTTTCGCTTGTTACCTTCGCGAAAGTGAACTTAACAACCACCCCAAGTTTCATGCTTCTACCTACACGGGAAATGTGAGAATTTGTGATTTTTAGTTTTATATAGCTCGTATAAGGAAAAAACTTAATTTGGGCCCCCGGCCCGCAGGAAGTGATAATTTAAATATTTTTTCACCCGTTACCATTGCGGGATTGTACTCAACAACTTCCCAAAGTTTCATGCTTCTACCTACACGGGAAGTTGGAGAATTAGTGATGAATGAGTCAGTGAGTGAGTGAGTCAGGGCTTTGCCTTTTATTAGTATAGATATATAGATATAAGAAAAAAAGACATTTAGGGGCCCCTGGGCCCATTCGGTGATAGATTTAAATTTCAAAAACCTTTTCATTTTAATTAAGTTTCCTCATAGATATATTTCTCAAGATCGTGAAAAATTGAATGGGGGAAAATACATTAAACATATACGAAGAAAAGACATTTGGGGCCCCCGGCCCCGAAGGAATGGACATTTGAAGTTATGTGCCCTATAGTATTTTAATAAGGGCTACTAAGTTTTTGTATTCAAATTTTGGTTAAGATCCATTCATTTGCTGAGTAGCTAATGTAGAAACTAATTTTTATATATCTTATATAAGCAAAAAAAAAGACATTAAGGGCCCCGGGGCCCATTCAGTGCAAGATATAAAGTTCAAAACACCTGTTCATTTCAATTGGTATAATAATGGATACATGTGTCATTATTTGTCAAGATTGTTAATGACTGAATGGTGAATAAAATCTTAAACGTTTAAGAAATAAGAATCTTTGGGCCCCCAGCCCCAAGGGAATGACTATTTGCAGTTCAGTGCCCTATAGTATTTTAATGTTGGCTATCAAGTTGTCACATATAAAGTTTGGTTAAGTTCCAAAAATTTACAAAGTAGCTAGTGCTTAAACTGATTTTTATATAGCTCATATAAGCAACAAATGACATTATGGGCCCCCGGTGCCCCATGAGTGTTAAATTTAGAAATAAAATTGCCAGTTACCATCCCAGGTAGGTACTCAACAGTCTCCGAAAATTTCATGACGATCGGATGAATGGTTTAGTCAGCTATAAAGGACATGCACACACACACACAGACATACTGTGATGGTTATATATATAGATGGTAAGTTGTGTAGTTTATTGTGGTAGAGCATTTAGATTTATTATGATGGAGCATTGTATATGTATTATGGTAGAGGATGTATATGTATTATGGTAGAGGATGTATATGTATTATGGTAGAGCCTGTATATGTATTATGGTAGAGCATGTATATGTATTATGGTAGAGCATGTATATGTATTATGGTAGAGCATGTATATGTATTATGGTAGAGGATGTATATGTATTATGGTAGAGCATGTATATGTATTATGGTAGAGGATGTATATGTATTATGGTAGAGGATGTATATGTATTATGGTAGAGGATGTATATGTATTATGGTAGAGGATGTATATGTATTATGGTAGAGGATGTATATGTATTATGGTAGAGCATGTATATGTATTATGGTAGAGCATGTATATGTATTATGGTAGAGGATGTATATGTATTATGGTAGAGGATGTATATGTATTATGATGGAGCATGTATATGTATTATGGTAGAGCATGTATATGTATTATGGTAGAGCATGTATATGTATTATGGTAGAGGATGTATATGTATTATGGTAGAGGATGTATATGTATTATGGTAGAGGATGTATATGTATTATGGTAGAGGATGTATATGTTTTATGGTAGAGCATGTATATGTATTATGGTAGAGGATGTATATGTATTATGGTAGAGGATGTATATGTATTATGGTAGAGCATGTATATGTATTATGGTAGAGCATGTATATGTATTATGGTAGAGGATGTATATGTATTATGGTAGAGGATGTAGTTTACTATGTTAGGGCGTGTAGATTTATAGTTTGGTGGCTGAAAGATTTTCTTCTCTGGTTCAATGCATGAAATGAATGCCAACATGTTACGAAGTTCCGATTTATCCTGGGCATTAAATCTATCGATAAATCCGGGATATAGAGTAGAGTAGCATATATACTATACATATTTCCGGGATATAGAGTAGCATGTATAAATATATATTTAAACAGGGTATGGAATAATAGTAGTGGTTACGCCCTGCCATACCCCCACCTATGCCCACGTCCTGCCGAACCCCCCCCCCACACACATACACACCTATGCCCACGCCCTGCCGTAACCCCCCACACACCTATGCCCACGCCCTGCCGTAAACCCCCCACCTATGCCCACGCCCTGCCGTAACACACACACACCTATGCCCACGCCCTGCCGTAACCCCCCCCACACACACCTATGTCCACGCCCTGCCGTAACCCCCCACCTATGCCAACGCCCTCCCGTAAACCTGCTCCCCGCACCTATGCCCACGCCCTGCCGTAACCCCCCCCCCACACACACACACGCATTCGACCAATCACCTTACTTCACTTGTCTCGACACTAGTGTTTTTAAATCCCTTATATTAACTTCAAAATCTTGTCGTCATCACTTCGTACGTCGGTCGGGCGGAAAAACAAAAGTAAAAAATGACCCACTTTCCGTCATGCCATCGAGCTGAATTTTGGCACATAGACTCAACTCACCTAACAGTGCATCCTATAAAAGATTCAGACCGATCGAACGTACGATAGTTAAATTAATGCATTTTTAGTTTATCTATATAAACTATATGTAGCGGTCGCTATCGTTTACATTTTACGGGTCATGTGACTTCACGCCAGCCAGAGGTGAACACACCTCGTGTTTTAACCAGGTGTACCGGCGTGCTTTTGATTAATTTTGCGTGTCATGCTGAGCTCGGTCCAGCGATCGGTGACAAGACGGGAAGAGTGTCAATTTTGACTTCTAATTTTCCGTAGTGCCCAAGGCAGAGATACGGCGGTGAAGTTAATATAAGGTATTTAAAAATGACTCACTTCCCGTGAAGCCATCAAGCTGAAATTTGGCACACGGACCCGTATCACCTAACAATGTATCGTATCAAAATTTCAGATCGATCGAACGTACCGTAATTAAATTAATGCATTTTTAATTTATCTCTATACGAGGTATGTAATTCAATTTCACGGTTTTTTTTCTTTCACGTGAAAGCTCAGTTCGCGCGTTGACGCGATGTACCGGGGTGCTTTTGTTTAAATTTAACGTGTCACGCTGAGCTCGGTCCAACGATCGGTGACCAGACTTTTCCCCTCTCCCCCCCCCCAGTGTTATGAAGCAAAGTTGAGTTAAGACGGTTTCATTCTGTAAATGTTTGTCGCGTTATGTCTCATATATAAGGGATTTATAGTCAAAAACTTTGTTTTTACGGGTTTGTTTTATTAAATCCCTTATATTAACTTCACCACCGCCGTCTCTGTATGTCGTGATCTCTGTCTCTCTGTCTTGGGCGGGCGGAAAAACAAAAGTCAAAAATGACCCACTTCCCGTGATGCCATCGAGCTGAAATTTAGCACACGAACCCGTGTCACCTAACAATGCATTGTATCAAAATTTCAGATCAATCGAACGTACCGTAATTAAAATAATGCATTTTTAGTTTATCTCTATACGAGGTATGTAATTTAATTTTACTGTTTTTATTTATTTATTTTTTTTTCGCGTTGACGCGACCCATCGAAGTACCGGCGTGCTTTTGTTTACATTTTACGTGTCACGCTGAGCTCGGTCCAGCGATCGGTGACCTGACCTTTCCCCTCTCCCACCCCCACCCCCACCCCCCGGTTATACAGCAGGAGTTAAGGCAGATACAGTCTGTAAATGTTTGTCGCGTTTGAAGATGATCAATACTTTTAATATGACTCATATATAAGGGATTTATAGTCAAAAACTTTGTTTTTAAATCCCTTATATTAACTTCACCGCCGTCTCTGTCTCTCTCTCTGTCTGTCTTGGGCTCGGCGGGCGGGCGGGCGGAAAAACAGAAGTCAAAAATGACCCACTTCCCATGATCCGATCAAACTGAAATTTGGCACACGGATCCGTCTGACCTAACAATGCATCGTATCAAAATTTCAGATCGATCGAACGTACCGTAATTAAATTAGAGCATTTTTAGTTTATCCTTATATGAGGTATGTAATTCAAAATTCACTGTTTGTTATTGTCTTTTTTCTGCCCAGTTCCACGTGAGTTTGAGTTGACGCCGACCGTCGTGTTGACGCCGACCGTCGTGCCGACACCCCCTCGCATCCCACCCCCATTTATTAAAGACAAGGGACATCACTCGGTGTCAGTCTGTAAATGTTTGAAAATAATCAATACTGTTAGTTATGTCTCATATATAAGGGATTTATAGTCAAAAACTTTGTTTTTACGGGTTTGTTTTATTAAATCCCTTATATTAACTTCACGGTCGTCTCTGCCTCTCTGTCTTGGGTTCGCGGTCGGTCGGTCGGGAGGGCGGAAAAACAAAAGTAAAAAATGACCCACTTCCCGTGATCCGATCGAGCTGAAATTTGGCACATGGACCCGTCTCACCTAACAATGCATCGTATCGAAATTTCAGATCGATCGAACGTACCGTAATTAAATTAATGCATTTTAGTTTATCCTTATATAACGTATGTAATTCAAATTCACGGTTTGTTATTGTTTTTTCTTCCACGTGAGAGTTTGTGTTGACGCTTGACGTCGACCGTCGTGCCGACATCCCCTCACGTCCCATCCCCCGTTATTAAAGACAGGGGACATCACTCGGTGTCAGTATGCAAATGTTTGTCGCGTTGGAACATAATCAATACTTTTAGTTCTGTCTCATATATAAGGGATTTATAGTTTTAAAAAAACTTTTTTTTTCGGGGTTTTTTAAATCCCTAATATTAACTTCGCGGCCGTCTCTGTCTGTCTGTCGTCATCTCATTATCTCTCTCATCATCTCATGGGCTGGGCGGGCGGAAAAAGAAAAGTCAAAAATGACCCACTTCCAGTGATCGGATCGAGCTGAAATTTGGCACACGGACCCGTCTAACATAACAATGCATCGTATCAAAATTTCAGATCGATCGAACGTACCGTAATTAAATTAATGCATTTTTAGTTTATCCTTATATGAGGTATGTAATTCAAATTCACTGTTTGTTATTGGGTTTTTTCTTCCACTTCCACGTGAGATTTTGAGTTGACGCCGACCGTCGTATTGACGCCGACCGTCGTGCCGACACCCCCTCACATCCCACCCCCATTTATTAAAGACAAGGGACATCACTCGGTGTCAGTCTGTAAATGTTTGAAAATAATCAATACTGTTAGTTATGTCTCATATATAAGGGATTTATAGTCAAAAACTTTGTTTTTACGGGTTTGTTTTATTTTATTAAATCCTTATATTAACTTGCTTTGTAAGTTTAATCGGACATCCGAACCGACTATTTGTTTATAATTCTTTCACGTACCAGTTCAGTTGATTCACGCGTTGACGCCGACCGTCGATGTTCACACTGCCACTACCGTCCCTGCACCAGGTTTAAAAACCAGTGGAGATAATTATGTTTCAGTCTGTAAATGTCGCGTTTAAACATAATCACTACTTTTAGTTATGTCTCATATATAATGGATTTATAGTCAAAAACTTTGTTTTTACATCTATTTATTATTAAAGGTCAACTCACAAAACGCCAACAGCAGGTAACAAGCTGCGATGTTTCTCATTGAAGTGTCGGGTCAACGAAGATCGAAGCTCTCTGTCGTCGGCTAAGGGGCTCCCTACAACAGCACAGTGGAGCAGAGTGGAGTACACACAGCGGAGCAGCTGCGGTCGCTGGGGCGGCTTCTATTGGTACCAAAAACACTACAAAAGAGGTGGGGGGATAAAGACCAATTCACAATCTGTGTCCTCTCTAGTTGGGAATTATATATCCTTGAATATACACTGAATATACACACATGTCACTGAATTAACAAGTTGGTCACTAGATGTGGACACATATCGCTATAATTGGACACAAATAAATAAACACAATCCAACCCTCGTAGATTTTTGTTATGTCTCGTCCGTCAAGTGTTCATATATTTACGTTAAAAAAAACAACAGAACAAGCGTGATCAATATTATTTGTATCGAATAAGAGAACGAAGTGATAAGATCCTAATCTAGCTATTAGAAGAAAAAAAAACAAGCAAACAAATAAGTTGGAAATTTTAAAGTTTCTGTACTGGTCTGTGTCGCCGCACCACTGAAAGACTCGACAGTGAGTGTCAGACGTGAAGTGTTTCCCTGTCGGTCTCACGAGCTCGTTGTATTCAAGTGGAGTTTATCTGTCTACACCAAACATGGCGATGATCCGAACTGACGTCACCCACCACTTAACGACCACAGTACAGAAATTTATTTTTTAAAATCCACACAAACAAACAAACAAATCAGCAGATTATGTTAAAAATCTTATATTTTTGTCGAATGTTGTTGTTTGTTCGTCGTGATTGATGGGGACCATTCTTATCCCATTAGCAATGTGCGTCTTCTGGTGGCTAATTAGCCATATTCTTGCCCGAAAGGTGCGTCTTGTGGTGACTTATTAGCCCTATTCTTGCACGAAAGGTGCGTCTTGTGGTGACTTATTAGCCATATTCTTGCCCGAAAGGTGCGTCTTGTGGTGACTTATTAGCCCTATTCTTGCACGAAAGGTGCGTCTTTTGGTGACTTATTAGCCCTATTCTTGCACGAAAGGTGCGTCTTGTGGTGACTTATTAGCCCTATTCTTGCACGAAAGGTGCGTCTTTTGGTGACTTATTAGCCCTATTCTTGCACGAAAGGTGCGTCTTTTGGTGACTTATTAGCTCTATTCTTGCCCGAAAGGTGCGTCTTTTAATGACTTATTGGCTCAATTCTTGCACGAAAGGTGCGTCTTTTGGTGGCTTATGAGCCCAATTCTTGCCAGAAAGGTGCGTCTTTTGGTGACTTATTAGCCCTATCCTACCCGAAAGGGTCGTCCGCATTTCGGATAAGAGATGGTTGGGATGCCATCGGGAGGGTTTTGAGCGCGATCCTTCCGGGCCTGTCGTCTGGACTTTTCAGCCTGTTGACTGCCTCACTGACTGCTGTGCCATTTCGTATCATAAGGCGCCAAGAGGTTCGGCCGCTGGCTGATGCCTCCCAGGAGCCATGCCCAATGTCAAAGGCATACAGTGCTGTCTTAACCGTATCTTTGTAGCGCTTCCGTGGACCTCCGCGGGCTCTTTGCCCATCAGTAAGCTCGCCATAGAAGAGCCTCTTTGGGAGCCGAAGGTCTGGCATGCCCACGAAGTGCCCCGCCCAGCGTAGTTGGCACTGCATGAGTTTTGTGTAAATACTTGGGAGTCTTATTTTTTCTTATAAAAACACACTTAAAAGCAAATAATTACACGCTTTTATTTAAGTCACAATGTTTGTATGTTGTAACCATCCATCTATCCTTCCATCCTTCCTTCAAAACTTGAAACGTAAAATTATACCACTTCTGATCGTCCTAGAGATCTAAAAATTTTACCACAGATAGATCTTGGATGACAATGCATTGTATCAAAATTTCAGATCGATCGAATGTACCGTATTGAAATTATTGCATTTTTAGTTATATATAGTCTATATATAAGCAACGGTACCCGTCTGTTTTGTTGACATCCATGAGTTCACCACGTGAACACATCACCGTGGTATAAAACGTTGGGCGGGCGCTTATGAGGTGTTTGGTATTTAAAAAAAATAGTGGCAAAAAAGATGTGTGGGCGTCAGACGTGAATTGTAAAGAGTTTTTATTATAAGTTTTAAAAAATAGCTGTAAAAACAAAGTTTTTGACTATAAATCCCTTATATATGAGGCATTACTAAAAGTAGTGATTATGTTAAAAGCGTGTCCTTTTTAAAAAAAGATTTTTTAAATATTACTTATTTTAAATTTTCATACAATGCTACCCGAACAAGAAATACGTACAAACAAATAAACAAACTTGGTGGTCGAGTGGCATGGGCGCTCGGCCGGCATACCGATTGTCACGGGTTCTAATATCAGTGAAGCCAGGGATTTTTTTTCCGGGGCCAAGGGTGTCCCTGAGTCCACCCAGCTCCGAATGTGTACGTAACACTAGTTAGGGAAACAAAGGCGGCTGGGTAATGCGTGGAAACCTCATAGCCGTGGCCTGTGAACGAATAGAAGGAGCGTCTGTATAGATTAGACAAGACAATCCTAGGGAAAAGTTGAAAACCTTCTATAAATATTTTCTAAATTGACCCCTGGGGCATGTGTTAAGGGTTCATCAGCTATGACATCTTTGTTGACTTCCGTCGTGCAGTTCTGAAATTGTCCTTGAGGCGTAGCTCTGGCCATCTGTGTGAAGCAATACTCTGGCCATCTGTGTAAAGCAATACTCTGGCCATCTGTGTAAAGCAATACTCTGGCCATCTGTGTGAAGCAATACTCTGGCCATCTGTGTGAAGCAATACTCTGGCCATCTGTGTGAAGCAATACTCTGGCCATCTGTGTGAAGCAATACTCTGGCCATATGTGTGAAGCAATACTCTGGCCATCTGTGTAAAGCAATACTCTGGCCATCTGTGTGAAGCAATACTCTGGCCATCTGTGTGAAGCAATACTCTGGCCATCTGTGTGAAGCAATACTCTGGCCATCTGTGTGAAGCAATACTCTGGCCATCTGTGTGAAGCAATACTCTGGCCATCTGTGTGAAGCAATACTCTGCCAACCCTCTACATGTAAAAAAAAACACAACCTTATTGTCTTTGACAACCATTTAACTTTGTAAAAAAAAACTTCATCGATTTTCCTGACACAGCCTAACATGTAAAAGGGAAAATATGTATCTTGTATAAATGCAACATCTCAGACACTTTGTCTATTGCCAAGAAAATACAACATCACTTTGTCTATTGCCAAGAAAATACAACATCTCAGACACTTTATCCTAACTATCGAATTCACAAACCGCTCATAGCTTTAAGTCGTGGCGGAGGGGGGGGGGTGTTATTTTAACGTTTTTATCACCTAACAATGCATTGTATCAAAATTTCAGATCGATCGAATGTACCGTAATTAAATTAATGCATTTTAGTTTATCTCTATATAACTATATGTAGCGGCGTGCTTGTTTACATTTTACGTGTCACGCTGAGCTCGGTCCAGCGATCGGTGACCAGACCTCCTCCCCCCTCCCCGCTTTTTTACAGCAAAGGGGAGTTAAGACAGTTTCAGTCTGTAAAGTTTGTCGCGTTTGAACGTGATCAATACTTTTAGTTATGTCTCATATATAAGGGATTTATAGTCAAAAACTTTGTTTTTACGGGTTTGTTTCGTTATCTTTTGTGTTCTCATGCGAACAAAGGCGTGTTAGTTATGTCTCATATATAAGGGATTTATAGTCAAAAACTTTGTTTTTACGGGTTTGTTTTGTTATCTTTTGTGTTCTTATGCGAACAAAGGCGTGTTAGTTATGTCTCATATATAAGGGATTTATAGTCAAAAACTTTGTTTTTACGGGTTTGTTTCGTTATCTTTTGTGTTCTCATGCGAACAAAGGTGTGTGCGTTAAAACAAAAAGTTTTTATATATTGTGTATATTTTTTAATGATATAAACGTGTCGTTATGTAGACCAAAGTTTGGACTTGTGACCATCGCACACACGACGAGCCGTGGCACAAATCACCTTGTTTTAAACACCCATCCCTCTCCACGCCCACCTCACCCCTTGCGGGGAAACCCAGCAGGACGTCTGACCGTAGGTGACGTCGTACTGAGTGACCATAACAAAACGAGGCTGTCACAGCTGGCAGGATGAGGCTGTCACAGCTGGCAGGATGAGGCTGTCACAGCTGGCAGGATGAGGCTGTCACAGCTGGCAGGATGAGGCTGTCACAGCTGGCAGGATGAGGCTGTCACAGCTGGCAGGATGAGGCTGTCACAGCTGGCAGGATGAGGCTGTCACAGCTGGCAGGATGAGGCAGACCATCTCAATAGACAAGTTAAAAGTCGTACACAATTTGGTTGCTCTTGTTATTGACATTGACACGTCTAAAGTGTTGCAGGCCTACTGCTGGCAAGACTAATAATGCAGTGGCGTAGCTTGGGGGCCGTCCATAAAGTACGTCACGCTATTATTGACCATTTTAACTCCCCCCTCCCCCCTGTTACAAACTGTCACAAATCTTGAACCCCCCCCCCTAAAGTACGTCACACTTTGAACAAAAATGTTGTTTTTTTTATTAACAAAATAATTAACATTTAATATAAAGCACCGTAACGTCACACATGGCCGAACCCCTCCCCCCTGTCACAAAGTGTCACACTTTCTTACACCCCTCTCCCCCTCTGGAGCATGACGTACTTTATGGACGGCCCCTTGGGGAGGGGGTCCAAATTTGAAAGCCCCCACCTGGCCCCCACTTGACTGGGGGGCCCAAAGGAGTGTCCGAAATTTTTTTTTACTATCAATTATACGCCACCGCCATGTAATCTTGCTATTCATGTTGTTACATAAGTCCGTGACAATGTTGCATGTATTCCCCGCAGATTAAGGATGTCAAAATTACGAATATCAACACGCATGTAAAAACTGGTTTAAAAATTACTAAAAACTGTCAATACATAACTTCGGTTTTTGTAATACACGTTATCTTGACGGCATTTTATCGGTATCTTCTATTTTATGTCCATGCTATAATCCATCTGTCCATAGACTTAAATGGATGGGTAATAATATCTTCTTATCTTATCTATACAGACGCTCCCTCTATGCAGAAGAGGATTGCGTCCACAGACCATGAGAGATGATCTGTTGGCAAGTGAAGCAGCGTTTTTAATAGTGAAGGCAGTGCCACGGCTATGAGGGTTCCCCGCATTACTCAGCCACCTAACTAGTGATCGGAGCTGGGTGACTCAGGGACGCCCTAGGCCCCGGGAACAAATCTTGCCTTCACATGGATTCGAACCCGTGACCATCGGTATGCCAGTCGAGCGCGCTGCCACTCGACCACCGCTTCGTAGTATATTTATGACTATTCGTCTGAGGAAATTTCACAATCATGGCAGATGAAACAAGTACACAAAAAAAAATTCGTATATTTTTTTTTATTTGTAAAGTTAAAAGAATGTTATTCTTTATAGGGGAATGTCACCCATTCCGAAAGAACGAGTTTACCAGAGTGGGGCTACAAAACTGAAAAAGCGGGCTGCAGAAAGGCAAGAGGCTGCAAAATCGCGCAAAGTTTTTGAAGGGTTCTTTAAGAAGAAATCTGATGGGAGCACTGAAAACAAAGGATACCATGAACATGGCGAAGAAAAGTATCACCATTCAGATGATTCATATAAAGATAGAGCAGACGAAGAGACTTTAGAAGTGGAAATGTATCTTGATGAGAGAAGTAGTGCTGAAGAAACTTCAAGCTTTTACCACAATCAGAGAAAACATCTGAAATAAGTGATGAGTCAAGTGATGATCTTTCAAAATCACTTTCTCCAGAAGTTGAAGAAACTGTAATTAAGTACAAAGCTTCAGATATATCCGGTCTGGAAGTTTATCTGAAGAACTGCGAGCAAAGATTGTATCAAAGGGTAGCTTATTTTTTCCAAATCAAAGATGAAGAGTACTTATTTCCAACAGAGTTTAACCAAAATAAAAATAAATCACTCAATTTGCTATCATCACGGTTCACCAAAGAGCTCCCAACAGGATAAATTTGCAACCGATCTTGGCTCCTCTTCTCTCCACTCTTGGAATGTCTGTTTTATTTTGCATGTGTGATGTTTTCTGAGGCATCAGAAAATACATCTAGTTCATTGAGCAAACCTGGAGTTGGTGTCACCAAATGGAAGAAACCGGAGATACTGAAATAACATGAAGAAGGAGTTCACCACAGACAAGCTATTTTGAAGTGGAAGTTAGAAGAAGAACGGCTTAAGGCAGAACCAGATGAGCTGTCACGTATGCTTCGTGTGTAAATTTTGAAAATGCAGCAGTTTTGGAGAGAAATTCTGAAGCGTGTAGCAGCAGCTGTCAAGTACTCAACAAAATCCAACTCAAGTTCACGTGGCCACAAAGAAAATCTGGATCCTGCCAATCCTAGGAACTTCCTAGAGTCTTTGAAATTTCTTGTAGAATTTGATGAAGTTACGAAACACCACTTACATAGACTTTAATCTGGGAAGATGCATTATTTGTCACCAGAAATTCAAAATGAGTTCATAAACTTAATGGGTAATAACGTTAGGGAATCAGTTGTTGGGAAAGTCAAGCAAGTTTGTTACTTTTCTCTGATGTTTGATTCCACTCCAGATTTTTCTCACCAAGAACAAGTATCCCTTATAGTTCGTTACTTGGATGTCGAGAATTTCGAAATAAAAGAGTCATTCCTAAGTTACTTTAAAATTGTGACGCTAGATGCACAACATTATGAAGAACTTGTTCTTAAAACTCAAAAAAAAATTGGGCTTGACTTTGATCTGTGCAAACCTATGATAACGCAGCCGCAATGAGTGGCCGTCTGCCTGGCCTGCAGAAACGTCTCTTAGACATAAATCCAAAGGCAACATTTCTGAACTGTGATAATCACTCTCTCAGCCTGGCAGCTCTTCATTCTTCTGAGATAGATCCAGCAATTGTCACCTTTTTGAAACTGTTCACGAACTGTTCAAATTTTGTTCCACTTCACCCCCAGAGATGGGCCAAACTGAAAGAAGCTGGAGCCGGGAGTCTAAAACAGGAGAGAAGTACAGGGAGTCTAAAACAGGAGAGAAGTACAGGGAGTCTAAAACAGGAGAGAAGTACAGGGTTCTAAAACAGGAGAGAAGTACAGGGAGTCTAAAACAGGAGAGAAGTACAGGGAGTCTAAAACAGGAGAGAAGTACAGGGGTCTAAAACAGGAGAGAAGTACAGGGAGTCTAAAACAGGAGAGAAGTACAGGGAGTCTAAAACAGGAGAGAAGTGGGCTACAAGGTGGTTCTCAAGAGAAGAAGCTACGTCGTCAGTTTCCTTAGCATCTTGACAAAATCATCAAGCTGTTGGAGAGACTTTCGGAATCAACAACTGACTGAAAGAATGGACACTAGAAGTAGTGCATAGAATCTTCTTCATGCAGTGGAAAATTATGAATTTTTTGCGTATCTGGAATTTAATGTTAAATCTCCTGCGCCCAATCAATTAATATAGTTCAGAAGAAACTACAAAAGTCTGGACTGCACATATGGGAAGCTTCTGAAGATATTAAGACCCTTTTATGCTTTCTGAAAAATGATGGGCAACGGACGAAACTGATTACCCAATCCATAAAATGATGAGAAACGGGCGAAACTGATCACCCAATCCATCGAAAGAGAAAATGAAGGCAGTGAATGCTATGGATTTCCTGTAAGCAAAACAACCAGAAGAAAGAAAAAACTTGATGGGGAGTTGAGTTCTGATGTAGGACTGCAATTCAAACGTGTTGCGGCAGAAGTGCTGGACAGGCTTCATATGGAGATGAAGGACCGATTCAAATGGCTGGGAAAACACACGTGGACACCTTTGGGGTTTCTTCTTGAACCAAGACACCTGTTTGGAGTCTATGGATGATGACACGCTGATGAAAAAACTGTGTTACTTTTACCTGTTTGTGTAATTAAATACAGGCAAATGTTCAATGATGTCATTGATACACGAGCACTATTCATCAACAAACCAGTACCACAATCACCTATTGACATTTTGAGGAAACTGGATCCATATGGTAATAGTCAATGTTCCCTCTAAGGTTCGTTGGTCCGTGTGCAAAGAGAAAAAAAATCGTGTGCAAAGTTGCTCAGCATAATTTTTTTTTGGTGCAATATTTTACAAAATTTACTGCACGGTAGTTCTAAACTGCTGCGCGGCGTCATTCAGATGTCTGCGCGGCCGCGCAACCGCGCAGCTTAAACGGAGCTTTGGTAATGATGCGTGCTCAAGCCTTGCAACCTCCATCCGAATACTGCTAACTCAGGCCAATACTGCTAACTCAGGCCGAATACTGCCAACTCAGACCGAATACTGCCAACTCATACCGAATACTGCCAACTCAGACCGAATACTGCTAACTCAGGTCGAATACTGCTAACTCAGGCCGAATACTGCCAACTAAGGCCGAATATTGCGAACTCAGACCGAATACTGCCAACTCAGACCGAATACTGCTAACTCAGACCGAATACTGCCAACTCATACCGAATACTGCCAACTCAGACCGAATACTGCTAACTCAGGCCGAATACTGCTAACTCAGACCACCTCCAGAGATCAATCTCAAAACTAAAGTTAACCAACAAACTATCTCGAGGACACAATGACGCAAGAAAGACTTAGCAGCATGGCTTTAATGCATGTCAGTGGAGTCAAAAATACCAGACAACATAGATCTAGATTCTAGATGATGTTATAGATGTATTTGATGCACAGAAAGCGTGACGTGAGGCGATATGGATTGAGATTAGTCACTTGTGTATTATCCCGCCAATAAACAACGGTATTGTTCATTAAAAGAGTCTTAGTGATTATTTTTTTGTTAATTTTACTTATATGCTGTACCAATTTGAATTTAGACTTGTATATTTATTAAGTACATTATCTCATGGCATGATGTCGAATGTGAAACACAACAGATGTTCATAGTCCGTTAATGGATTTTACTTCAAATACGTCACCTTGCCGGTATTATTATTTTTATAAAAATGTCGCGTGTAATATGTTTTCCCGTTCGTAATATCTTAAGTGTACTTTCCAACCTTTATAATTATGATATCTTCATTGAGGTTTCAACCATTACTGTAAAGTGACATTTTTTGTGTGTGTGAAAAGCTGGCACGATTCCGGTGCAGTAAATCCCAGTTTAACGAATACCAAAGAACCTACGTGGTACTGCTATGAAGCAACAAAACTTAAGTTGTTGTTGGTGGAAGCTTCTGGAAAAGAACATAGCATCATCCACGGTCCCTCCCTAATGTGCGGACGTTGCAGATGTCAGCTGACTCCCACATACGTTAAAGTAAAGGAGTGCATGTGTAACATAACATCATTTGGTCAAGTAGTTTGTACTCATCACAGGAGTCTCTGTACCAGACTTCCTCCCCCCCCCCACCCTTTTCCAGGATTATTAAAACAGCTGTCCTTGGACTTTGCCACGGTATAAAATTTTAGAGTATATAATATATATTTTAATAGATACAATATAAAATAACTTAAAATATATAACTATAAACATTTGAATTTCAATGCATTTTTAAAAAAAATCTGACAATTAGCTTAGGAAAATACAATATTTATTTTAAAAAATAATAATGAAACCATGTTGGAAAATAGCGATTTGGCACTCTGATTTTAAAAGTCAAAACTACTTACTTTAACTTTTTTTTAAAACATACTTTAATTTAATTTAACTTACTCTAAAATATCATTTTATTATTTCGTTCGACTTAATTTAAAAACAAGTCATATTTATTGACATTCTTCCTAACTTAAATATTTTCCACGTCAACTTTACTCGTCTCACGGGTGTCGCCATGTTGTTTTGACGTCTGCCTAATATCTAATATATTTTTAAATCCTTTATATTAACTCGTGGTGTCTGCTTGCGCCCTTGATTGCTTGCTTCCTTGCTTGTTGCCAAAACTTTGGATCGATTTTTAACCCACTTCCTCGTAAGCTAGCGAGCTGAAATTTTGCAGGCAGTTTCGTACCGATGATAAAAACAAAGTATCAAAATTTCAGATCGATCACATGTACCGTAATTGAATTATTTATTTTTTAGATTATTTTATTTATTCCTATGTATCATGCTATTTTTTTAGATAGAGCGTCTCGGTGAGTATTATATTGAACAACCTTCCTGTCGCGCAATAAGGTGCGTATTTTATTGAAAACACTTTTTATAAACATATTCCTGATCGGTGCGCATCATGTTAAACATGTTTACGACACAACTGCAATTTTGTATTTTTGGATGGTCTTGCGCTGCGTATTATAATGAACATTCTTTTAGTTATGTCTAGTACATAAAGAATTTATAGTGAAAAACTTGTTTTTTTTACGGTTTTTTAAAAATTATTTATCGTATGCTGTGTAGCAGAATGCGTAGTAAATATTTTATTTCTGTTTAAGGTGCTTTAGTTGTTGTTTTTTTTAGTCAAAGCATTAAAAAAAAACTTTATGCAAAACAAATGTTATCAGATGCCTCCCCCAAACCTCGTCTGGCTATTTCTATGATTAGTATAGTCTAACCCCCCCCCCAAACCTCGTCTGGCTATTTCTATGATTAGTGTAGTCTAACCCCCCCCCCAACCTCGTCTGGCTATTTCTATGATTAGTGTAGTCTAACCCCCCCCCCAACCTCGTCTGGCTATTTCTATGATTAGTGTAGTCTAACGCCCCTCCCCCCCAACCTCGTCTGGCTATTTCTATGATTAGTGTAGTCTAAACTCCCCCAAACTCGTCTGACTATTTCTATGATTAATCTAGCACACCACTTCCAGCGCCCCCCCCCCACACACACAACCAGCCATTCAATTCAACAACTATAGAAGTGAGTCTGAGTCTAAGCTTCCCAATTTTGTTGCTTCGTGTTTATTTGGCAAGTTTGCAGTTTCTGTCTAAAATTGACATTTAAAAAATTATTACTTAAAAAAATAATAATATTAAAATCAGCCAGGGTGGCAATAGTTGTGTTCTAGTTTAAAATGTGTGTCGTGTTTGAGCTTTTATCATGTCGTCCATGTGAATGTGATGAAAACGAATATTTGCATTATCATTGTAATAAATAAGTATTTCTGTTTATTTGGATTAATTTTTATTTTTGATTTGTTGTTAATTTATTTCTATTTTATTTATTTATTTATTTATATTTTGTTAATTTATTTATATTTTGTTAATTTATTTCTATTTTGTTAATTTATTTCTATATAAAAAATTTAAAAAAAATAATCATAAAATAAATGCACACTGCTCGGGCTGGGCAACAAATAACTTCTTCTGCACTTGACTGTGTTTTGCCACCTGAGCTATTTTCCCACATACCAGCTATTTTTGAATAATGGGATTAGTAAGCTCCCATAATGCGAGAAGGATATAATTATGTGTGGAAGAAGACACACAGGTGGATTACTTGTGTAACTGTAGGTTTAGCGCCCAGAATCAGTACGACTGTATGTGAGTGGTCCACTTAGACGACCACTTATGAATAGCCATCTTTCCCACATCTTCCGTTGCTAAGCGGATGTTTACTTACCTTCGGGAAACGACGCCTAGTTCTGTTTGTCGAGCTGCAATCGCAGATTAATGATATACGCATAGATCGCCGGATTAATATCGCGGGAAAACGCCAGCTTAACAGTCACAATCTAGATTATTTGAGAGTGATAGTAAATAAAACTGCCATAGTTTGGATAATGAGAGACTTAACATAAATTGGAACAACAATGTTAATTTGCATAGAATTATAATTAGTATAGTAGGCCTCCCTATTAGTCATAGTCATACTGAGTCATAGTCATTCATGATCAGTGGCGTAGCAACGGGTTGGCATCGGGGCAGTTGCCAAGGGCGCCAGCTCAAAAGGGCGCCACTAAATCTCTAATTCTTAAATTATAAATATATTTTAAATAAATACGGTCGGACCTCTCACTCTAAGTCTAAGGCTGTGGTTACACTGCACGCGAATTCGCCAATCTAGTATACGCGCGAACACGCATCTGAAATGTAAATTTGAGGGTGGTTACACTGCAAGCGTTTGCTTCAGCTGATATCGCGTGATTTTCATTGTTTGTCTTGACAACAACATTTAACCTTTATCCTTTTCGCTATTTAAACACACATTTTGTGTGTTAATATAGACATCGCCTACTTTCGCTTTTATTTGTTTAGCTTAACAACCACTGTTTTACGTTAATATTTGTATATAGAATTATAATATATAAAAATCGTATACCGTATTTATAACACGCACCTTCATTTTAAGAGTGAAATTTCAGGGGGGGGGATTAAATTTCAAATAAAGAACTTTAAACTAATTTAAGCAAAATAAGGGTAGCTCAGAAATTTTTTAAAATTAATGTTATTACCACTTATAAAATAAATAATGTAAAAGGACAGTAAAAGCAACTCAACACGCTGCTACTGATCCACTCGCTGCTGTGCGGTATGTACATTATATCGGCGGTATGCACATTATATCGGCGGTATGTACATTATATCGGCGGTATGTACATTACATCGGCGGTGTATATGGACAAAATCGTGTATACGGTACTTGTTAATACTGTAAAAACATGGCTTCTTAACATTATATAGGCGTATAACACGCATATATCATTTGACCCCTATATTCAGGGGGAAAATGTGCGTGTTATACGCCGATAAATACGGTAAATATATTTCCCCCATAATTTTATTATGATAGGTAAAGATCAGAGAGACATTTGGTTAAACACAAATCTTGCAGAGAGTTAAGAGTGTTGAATTTCATACATTGAAACATTGTTGCCTACGCTTAAGCCGCTAGAGTTACCGAAGTAGTTTGTCGTCCAAGAAGCTTTTAATTTTTCAGGATGAGACCTAAAACATTTGTTTAAAGATTTAAAACCCACTAATTTTGAAAATCAATTTCTACCGAAGAAAGGGTGGCCTGAGGTAAGTTAATTTGGGTGACCCGTCAAAACGGCCCCGGACAAAATGGCCCCTGACACATTGTTTACATTTTTTATTATGTATTAGTATTAGTATTAGGGCCATTATGTCGGAGCCCATTTGTCCGGGGCCGTTTTGTCGGTGAACGGTTAATTTGTGTTAGAAAAAAATAATTTTATAAACTAATAAGGCTAATAATTATTCAAGTAAATTAATTTACATTAGTTAACTACTTATTGAACAAATTGACAAATATCACTGTCATTTGTCATTTGTAGAAGTTTTGAATTGTAAGTGAAATTTTTATCACTTTAACTTTAAAGGTTTTTTTAATATATTTTTTATTAAGAATATAATATTCAAATTCAAAGCTTATATAATTCAGGGCTATAGACTATGACTATGGTGAAAGCAGCACATTAATATTTATTATTAAATGTATAACAAAAATTTAGTTTGTTGCTGAGTTGTCTACAAAATATTATATATTATTAGATAATATTTAAATTAATATGAATTTTGTTCACTCATATGACACATTTTAATATATTATTATATTAATTTTAGGGTGATATTGATATTCATACAGATGATAAGTTATGACATAGTACATTAATAGTTTGCCTTGTCCGCAATATTAGTTAAAATAAGAATTTACTTTTACTTATGTATTTTCAGATTCCAGTCAACAGACTTAAAAAAAGACTTAGGACTTCTCATTTTATAGAATAACCACTTAACAATTTCAAAATAATTTATGAGACCTGATGCTATTTGGCAGTGTTTTGTTGATGAACATAAGCCTTATCAAAATACAGAAATATTATTACAGATTGATTGCGAAACTTTGAGCAGCTATGGGATTATCCAAATTGTGTTGTTATCAATGGCAAGCATGTCTGCATCAAGTGCCCCAAATAATCTTGATCAAAACATTACAAGTATAAACAATGTCATTCTATTATTCTTCAAGTTGAACTTCAAGCCTTGGCTAATACCAAATATTATTTTAAAGTGTTGATTTTGGAGCTTATGGTAAGCCAAGTGACAGTGGGATTTTTCTTGAATCAAATATGTAAAATAAAATAGGGGTTGTTTCTCTTACCCTAATTATTATTATATCCAAGGGAGCTACCAGGAACCAATACAAAACTACCATATGTATTTACTAGCGATCAAGGATCCTTTAAAGGAATATCTAATTTATCCATACACATGGTGAAACAGAGAATTTGAAATGTACAATTTCAAGTATAGTTGGCCCTGTAAAGCTTAATACTTATTATAGTTATTTGAAGATCCAAACCTACTACATGTAATACTAATATTGTTCCATCATATGTCACATAATTACATTTGCTCATGTGAGTGTGGGTATGTAAATGTCATGAGTTTCCAAAAATAGTTAGTAAATAATAAAATCTAAAGTTATTGGATATAAATATGGAACATTAGTATTTCTGTTTTCAATTATTTATTTAAAGCTTAATAAGCTATATAAATTATTTTTAATGAATTATGAAAAAATGAAATTTAATAATCTTAACTTTAACGTTCATGAGTGATTTATGAACACATGATTTATAGTGGAGTTTTCATTGTGAATGATTAATATTATTAACACAATTGTAAAAATAACAATGTTTTAATAAAATATTATTTTTCTAAAATGTATAGTTAAGTACTTACATCTTTATTTTGGGTTAGATGTTTACCCTGAATGCAATAATTTGCATTTATTTTTCTTTTATTCTCTTAAAATTTGAAAATAAATTTAGTGTAAACACTATGTATGATAATCCAATAACTTTCCAATTTTTTAATTCATCTAAATCTAAGTGTATTTGTAACATTTCTGTATACTCTTCACACTCAATTGTTCTATAGCTTATGTAATCATCAGCAAATATCATAACTTTTGCTATTGATGAGATGCTGTTGGGTAAATAATTTATGTAAATTATAATTAAATTAGGGGAGGGGGGTAGGGGGAACTAGAAAATGTTCTTGTGGAACTACTGAGTTTACCATTTTGAGTGATGATTTAGAGCCAATATTTTTTAGATACTGTTCTGTGCTTCTTATTAAATCTTGAATCTACTTATATTTGGGAACAGGTATACCCAAGTGTTTGTGCATACTTTATCTATTCTCAAAAAAAAAGTTTTTCAATTTTGATTATAGGAAAGTATTATGTTTTTATACAACTATCAGAATATTAGCAAGTGCTATTTCTCATTATATTAACACTTTCAAATAATACATGTAGATGTATATATATATATATATATATATATATATATATATTAAAAGTTATTTATTGAATTTGATTTTCTAAATATTATTTACATATATATTATATGTTTAGTTTATATGTTTTTAAGTATGAGTATAAGTATAAGCAAAGTAATATATTTTATTGCTTAAATATTAATACCACATCTTAATGGGGGATATGACACCTTATGAAGGTAAAAACTAGAACATCAATATATTTACATTTTTATGTGTTTACTTTGTTCCATATAGCTAGTAAGTGACAAAAAAAATTGTGAAGAAAATATTTTGTTATAAACAAGGAGGACAAAAAGAGGACATAAAAAGGACAAAATTAAAAAATATATTTAAAAAAAAACTAATGAACAGAATGATTTGAAACTTAAATTTTAGCTATATATACATTTTATTGATATTTGTGAGTATTAGAATTAAAAAATCTCCATTAGATTTTAAAATATAAATTTTTCAGTGAAAATAGTTGAAAAAAACATGAACATTTAAGGGGGTCAAGTTATAAAAATCTTATTTAAAATAATAAATATAATTAAAAATGCATACTCAGGATTGTTAAAATATGAATACAGAACAAACCCTGAAAATATTAAACAAATTGATAAAGCAATTTTTGAGAAATTTCATTTTGCGTGGAAATTTTTTTTATGAAAATGCAATTTTGAGAAAAACGACTTTTAAAGTTAGTATATCGAAAAATCACAATTGCGTGAGAGATAAAAGAGTGAAACTTTTTGAGAATATAGCTTAGCCCTTAAACGTACTAGAAACATTAAAAAAAATTATCATTTTAAAAAATTGTCATTGAAGCAAATTGGATACATGGTATCTCCATATTGTTTATTTGCAACATTTACTAAGACCCAAGTATGAGTGGGTTTTGAGATTGTGATAGTAGGTGGCTGTAAAATGGTGCCATAAAATTGCTGTGAATAGGTTCCAGGTGATAAAGTGACAGGCATTTGCTTGGAAGTGGTGCCAGGCGATGGCAACGAAGTGGTGCCAAGCGATGGCTGCCAATCGGTGCTAGGAGATGGCGGCAAAGTGATGCTAGGATATGGCTATAAAATGGTGCCAAGTGATGGCTGTAAAGTGGCACTAGAGTAGAGCTTGACCACCACTAGCCACTGGTAATTTTTGACGATGACCAATGCCCTTCGGGTGATGATTTTAGACTGACAAATTTTTTGTTGCATTTGTTTCATTCGTTAATATTTTTATTTTTGTATATCCAGTAGTAAAGAGGTAGTCGATATTGGGCTAAATCCATATTCATATAAAAATCCTTTAAAATGATTCCAAACACTATATCATACTATGTGGAAACTAAAAGTTTGATATGACTTGCTATGGCTTGAACAATGGCAATATAAACAGTAAATGGCTATTAAAATCATTAAAAACGCAGTGACCTTACAAAATATTTTTTTTTACAACTTGAGTTAAATAAAATAACATTTGACATATTCTACAATGGCTTAGGTAGTCAATTATGACAAAACACCAAAACATGTAATTTTCAGTTAATTGATCAAAACACTGTCATATCCCCCCTTAACATAATTCTTGAAAAATTGTGATGTAACATTGCATGCAGCATAATCACACAATTATCATCCATAATAAGGTCCATACATGCATTAAAATTTATTAATCACATACAAATGGGGTTTATAGATGTTTTTCTTTAATGTAAACATAAAACAGACATAGAAATGGTTTTTCTAGAATAATTTATTTTCAAAAAATTTATTTAAAAATTTAGATGAGTTAATTTCTTTTTTAATTTGGATCAATAAATGATGATGTTCATTATTGCAATTAAATCATAAATGCTTCTTTTTACTTAATATAGTTGTATTTCATATTAAACAATAATAAATTTCACATGATTATAATTACTATAAACAATTTTATTGTCTTATATCATCATGTAATTTGAGGTTAAAAATTCTTTCAAGCACACAGAAATTTGTGTTTATAAAATATGAAGGCAAACAAAAAATTATATTTAATTATTTTTAAAATTTGAACTATTTTTAAAATTAACATGTAACAGGAAAACTATTAACACTCAACAGTAAAAATATTAACACTTAACAGTAAATTATTAACACTTAACAGTAAAACTTTGTTTTTTCATTTTGATTAAATGTCATGAGTGCTTAAATCAACTGTTTGTTTACAATCCCATTTTAAATGAAATTTCTTTGTAGCTTGTTGTCATTTGTTTATGTTTGGTGATGAAATTGGCAAAGTGCAATCATCTTGATCCATAAATGAATTTGACCTTTCCATTTTTTCTGGTCCATCAGCATTTACCAAAAGTTGTAGAACTTTTAATTTCATTCCTAGCTTTAGCCTCTTTGGCATTTTATGAAGATGTGTTAGCAGACTCATGATACTGTTTTTGTTTTTTCAGCTCCTCCATCTAACTTTCCTCCAAATGAATCAGGTGATAATATCTTCTGACTTATCCTTTACCATTTTTCTTTTCTTTTGCATTTTTGGTGTTTTCAAAGGTATATCATGTGTACTAGAATAAGAGTATTTTTGAGCTGCTTCTCCAAATATACCAACATGTTGTGATTCATTATTATTGACATTGTCATTAAAATCAGTGTGAATTATTGTCTTATTTGTCATAAAATTTTATTTTCTCTCTTCTCCTGAATTTATGTCAGCAATCTGTATACAACCCTTACTTTGTCTTGAAGAGAACACATCCAACAGGAATAGTATATGGTTATAGAATTTCCATGAGGAATTTTGTCCATTAAATGTAGCTAAACTATCTGTAAGAGGTCTTGTTGCTTTTAAAATGCTCTTTTCAAAAGTTTTCTCCCAAGCCTTGCCCTTTTGTTTCTACAAGTTTGGCTGAAAAGAAGAAAAAGGTTGCTTTTACACACATTGTATCATTGTTTAAAAAAATATATAAATTAGTCTTGAAAATTATTTTTATACATAATAAATTCTAAAAGTTTAAGTTACACCACAACTTTTTTAAATTACCACTTTGATAAAAAATTGATAAATAATTCAACAGTTAATTGTTATTGTTAAAAATAGTAATAATAGTATTAATTATTAATAGTAAAAAAATTATATTTTATTTTTGACATGTAAAACTAGTACTAACTAGTGTAACATTGTAGTTTTAATTAAATTTTAAATCTTGTTGTGTTCTTACATTGAAATTTAAAATATTTTAAAAACATTTTAAGCATTAATTTTGAACTTAATATTATGGTATATTTAACTTATGCTACATTTACTAATAATATTAATACTAAATTATAAGTATATATAATATATATATGCAAAATGATTATTAATTGGAACAAAAGTTGTTTAAATAGTGAAACAAGTATTTCGCTTCATTAATTTATAATATTTTGTTATTTGATTCCCTTTTAGTCAATATATTAATACTTTAAAGTTTAAATTAAAATAATAAGTATAAAATACATATACTTATAGGCTATACTATTTAGAACTAATTTTGAAGCTTAAAATTAATAAATATTATATTTAAAAATCGATCACCGACTTGAATCGTCTTGACCTAATTAAATAAATTCTTAACCACTTGGATTTGATAGTCCTAAAATTAATATTTTTATAATTATTTTTAGACTCAGTTATCTATCATTCTTGATTGAATTAAATAAACAAAATCTACAATAATAGTTGTAGCTTACTTACTTGTAGAATTAGGTTCGTCTGCAATTTCAAGCCAAAGTTTCCTTCCAACATTCCTATTACTAGTATTAGTCATTAGTATTACTATTGTCACACTTCGACGTCGTTGAGAGGAGTGTGCGCTCATGGACTTACGAATTTAACTTGACAATATCCATAATAAAAATCAAAATAATTTTAGTTTCAAATGGAAATATAATGTATTAAATTTCGAAAATCATGCATGAAAGCCAATTATTATTTATTAAATGATCATTTACACACATAAAATTGGACGATGTGGCAAAAAATTTCCGCCATTTTGTTGACTTTTGAAAGCAGATTCGCGCGATGCGCTGTAAAAATCAAATTATTCGCGCGTATACGGGCGTATACTGGCGTTTTTCACGCTGCTAGTGTAACCACTCACACTATGTTATTGCATTTGTTTTTCAAGATGTTTCAGATGCGCGTTCGCGCGTATACTAGATTGGCGAATTCGCGTGCAGTGTAACCACAGCCTAACTCAAATGGACCCGGAAAAAAATCGACTTACAGAGTTTTTGAGTTAAGGAAAATGGTGTAATAGGCGCCAATTAATCATGTACAATGTAGATATTGAGGGGTGGGGGGAACAGTCATACCGCCTAGTAGGCTTGACAGGAAAGAGAGGCGGTGTCTATGTTTCATATGAAATGAAGCCAACTTGCTTTGACATGCCGACACAAGCCCGTGAGAGGAGACACCTTCCCTCCCCTCCCCACTTTACGCCTTCCACAGTAGGATAGGGGAGTAAGATTTTTCTTTTTTAAAAGAGTCACAGCATGCAGCAAAGGGACGCGAATTAGTTACCACTTACCACTCTTGGTTCTTGTCTTTTTGTCATTTTTTGTACTTGCAAGGGTCGCTTAATCCCTCATGGAATGCACTAAGATAAGATATTACGTCCATTTACGTGGCTCTACGGAACAAGTTTTCTGAAATTTCACTCCGGAATAATAAGCTAAACGCCTTGGAAAATTCGACATAGAGAGGTTTAAAGCCAAAAATCTTGGAGTTAAGGAGCTCTAAAATATGCTAGTCTTGTGGAATTTGGCAGGGACCTAACAATTAATTCGTTATAGGGAGGTTTCCGACTTAGCGAAGTTCAACTTAGTGAGGTCCAACTGTTTTTCACTTTTATCCTTGGTAACAAAGAAGTGAATAACTAATCATATTTAAATATATTTCATTTAAACCATTATAATATTTTTATTACGTTTGTGGCCTTTGCGTGACTTCTTATCATACAAATGTCAGTATGATTTTACAGTCTTTCTTTTAAAAAGAAAAATTTTACTATCCCCATCCCACTGTCGAGGGAGTAAAGTTGGGGAGGGGAGGGAAGGTGTCTCCTCTCACAAGCTTGTGTCAGTATGTCAAAGCAAGTTGGCTCCTTTCATATGAATTATCACCGCACCTCTTTCCTGTCAAGCCTATTAGCTGCTATGGCTGTCCCCCACCCACCCCCCTTCTCAATATCAACATTGTCCTTGATTAATCGGAGCCTATTATGCCAGTTATTCTAACTCGACTAACTCGAAAACTCTGCAAGCCGAATTTTTTCCCCCTTGAGTTTGACTTAGAAAGGTCCGACTGTATTAACAACACGCCAATACGCCAGCTAACTGAAGTGCTGAGCTGTAGTAGGTGGAGTGTTACTTAAATTTACTTTTAATTGTGAGTTTCTATCGGTATGCATGAGATAGTGAGTATGATACATTGACACTATTGTTTTTATTTATAATACATGTTACTTCAGGTTTTGCTGTATTCTTTATTCGCTTAATAATGCCCCGTTTTGTCCACCAATTTATTTGGTATTATTTAGTAAATAATAAACTGCAAATTAGTATTGTTCCTGTCTCATGCATTTGTATTAATACATTGTATGACTGACACAGTCAGACCACGTAATTAATGTCATAAATAAAATAAGAGAAATACACTCATTTTTTCTAACAAATGAAAAATCGCAAAGCGGAAACTTTGTCAATTTATCAAGGGCGCCAAAAATAAATTAGCCAAGGGCGCCAAAAACCTAGTTACGCCTCTGTTCATGATTCATAGTATAGTCTGTATCAATTAATTATTTTAATTAGCAGTAGTAGTACAATGTATTTTGAAATTTTTAGTATTAGAAATTAGAACAACATAACAAAATATTAAAGTAGCCTATTTAAAGCAAGAATGGAATGAAACAATTCAATTTCAATACACAACATGAAGATTTAAGTCATTAATAAAGTTTATTTATTTCTAATAATCAGACCAGGGCTCGTTAGAGAATATAAATAAAATAATCCCAGGACTCTATGACCATGATTCATGCCATGATATTGCTAGGGTGATCAACAATAAAAACAATTAAACAAACCTGTACAACAGTTTTTGACTATAAATCCTTTATATATATGAGACAGAACTTAAAGTATTGATATGTTCGATATAATACGCAACGCGCGACAAACATTTACAGACAGAAACTGACTAATCTCCCCTTGCAGTAAAACCCGTCATCGATGGCTGGACTGAACTCCAGCACGTGGGGGTGAACAATAGCAGATGGCTACATTGAATTATATAGAGTATAGAGATAAACTAAAAATGCATTAGTTTAATTTCTATTGATCTGAAATTTTGATACAATGCATGGTTAGGTGACACAAGTCTATGTGCAAAATTTCAACTCAATAGCATTACGGGAAGTGGGTCATTATTTACTTTTGTTTTTCCGTCCGCCCTGAACAAGACATCACGACAGAGAGAGACAAGACGGTGAAGTTAATAAAAGGGATTTAAAAATATGTCAGAATCCTAGCAAAGACTCTCTGACTCTGGAATAAATAATAATAAAAATTATTTTAAAAATGTAATATTAAAAATTAGACCAGTCTACATGGTTATTTGTGTTGTATTTACTTAGAAAATTTTGTTGAAAGTAAGCTGCTGTTACTGTTTGGTGTAATTTGTTACTTGACAAAATTATGTACCCATACATTGATATGATGCTATTTATAAGGATCGAAGTGTAAATGACTTCTTGAAATTCTATTTTGTGCATCCATTTTAAACAGCACTAGAACCTTATATTTATTTGCATAAATATAGAGAATTATTATTTATGCGATTATCCATTGCTAAGAATGATTGCATCCGATAAGCTTCAAAGAGTGTAGCACAAGTCAGACATAACTCTGGTGTTTATAAAGATTGTCTGACCTATATTTTTAATTCATAAGGTCTCATTTTTCTATTTCCTAGCTGGAAAATACAATTCTATTTTATAAAAATCTTAAGTCCCACATTTTAAAAAAAGGTAAAGGGGAGATTGTTAACTATTGAAGCCAGAGGTTGTTTATAAACTTTATTCTTTAAGTTTAAGCTCACAAAACAAAAAAACATAAAATGTGGAAAATTAATGCTGATTTCAATTCTATGTTTAATTTTTTTACCATTATGTTGTCTTTTTTCCATACAACTAAGAGTACATTGGCTCGATAGCGAAGTCAATAGTGCGCTCGCCTCACAAGCTGAGGGCGTGGGATCTAGCCACAATAAAAATGTTGATAAATGACCATCGCTAAAAAGTCCTCCGCTGACCTGGAGAGGAGATGGGCGCCGGCATGGTCTACCAAGCCCCGAGAAAGTTCTAATGGAAACATTACAACCCCCTATGACCACACAAAAAGGTTATGGGACACAAAACAAAAAATAACAAAAAAGAGTACATCGTCTCTGTCACATCAAGTTACTGTCACATAAAGTTTTACTGCCATAACAATTGCCAATAAAACCAAACCAATAAAGTCACAAAAACGCATTTATTAAAGTAAATCTACATTTTATTTCTTTTTTTGTGTTTGTTCATATATCATCATTTGAAATACAACACAATAAACATTACAAGAAAAAAATAATTATATCAGATGATGTAGGATTTGTCTTTATAAATAAGAAGACTACTTTTAGTCTATTTAACTATACTGCATACAACTGTGTGTAAATATGACATTGGTTCTCATACAATTGTTACAATAAACCTCTGTGGTAAATGACATGGCATCTCCTGGATTATGCCATTGTCATCAGCTGTGATTCTCCACAAAATTATGATCAAATAACTGTCAAAATTTATCATGATTTACGAGTTCTCAATACTTTAAAAGAAAGAAATAAACAAAAATTATTTTATCATTTAAAAAATTCCATTAGCATGAATGATGACAGATGAAATGTAACAATTTTGTTCAAAGAGTATAACGGGTTTATTTACATGGAGGTCAATATACATAGCTTATACAATTCAGTATTTATCTGCAATGATTCAAATTTGTATGCATGTATAAAGTATTCAACAACAAAAAAAATTAAAATTTCATTTTCAATTTTATTTCAATAACACAAGTTAAGGCAACGAACTTTGATCATGTAGTTGATTCTTGGAGGGACAGTAAACACCAAGGACAAGATTCAAAAGTAATAAAAAGTTGCCAAGTAGGCTACCTATTTTATGATGGTGTGAAAGAAAAAGATAGGCTCAACCCAAATTTATTCCAAGTAATGATATTTCTGCTCGAATAACCAGCAAATAATATTTGTGTATTTTCTCTCAATGGATTGATGACTGTGTAAACTTACTTGCTTGACATTTTAAAAAAGAAAAAAATCATTACTTAATCTTAAATTGTTTTCAGAAATCACTACTACTGAATATCTTGAGAGATTTTTGTGGTGGAAGCATCTTTTTATGACTTTTCAATCTTTTAAACAAATTTAAGGCCAAAACTGGAAGATGAAAAATATAAAACATGCGAAATTATAAATGAAAACATTGAAATCCTGGCTCACTTCTGCTTTTACAAAAATGGAACCAAAGAGAAATATAATGTGCCTTATCTGATTTCATTTCTTTTTTTAAATTATAAAAGGGAGAAATAAAAATATTAACTATTTTCAAATAAATAAAAAATAATTTACTAAATATAAGTACATAGGATATAATATATAAACATTGTGCAGCAGTAATCAAACTTTGTTTGCACAAGGGCCATTGCTTTGTCTTTTATTGAAAACGTGATAGAAATCTGATTTCATGCTGTTTCTTTGTTTGTTAACATTTCCTTTAAGTTCTAGTCATGTAACCAGCTTCTTCCAAAATTAAAAAAAAATTAAATCTACCCTTGAAAAAACATTCATTAAAATTAAATACATTTTTTGTTCAGTTAAAAAACTACAGCGCATATATTGCTCTAATCGAAAATTTAATAATTCATTAGCTAATTAGCCTGTAATCAGCTTATTTTCAATAACATTGAATAATAAATTGAACATGACAGTTTTGTTGCTAAAGCTAGAATTAGTAGGACAGATACAGATCTATTGATCAGTGAAGAGCATTTATTAATTCATTCAATACAGACTACTATGCTGAACACAGGCAACACGTTTACATGAAACATACATGCTCAGTGTTAATCAAATCAAACATGTTTTTTCTATTCATTAGTATTTTGGCTAGTCCAAGACGATTGATACTTTGAAACAAAAGGGATAAAAACAAAATGTATTCATAATCCTAATATAATTATCCTAGAAAGAAAGAAAAAATGACAGGAATCCCATCTAAAGGAATGATTACAATGTATATTCAATGATAGCGTCGTGACAATTATTTAAGTACATTTGAAGTCTAACACGTCCTAAAGTGATTAATGAATTTTTTAATTGATAAAATGAATAAGTGACCATTAAAGAAAGAAACTAATTTTAAAACAAATAATGTTTTATAATATTTTTTGAGATGCAAAAAGAAATATTAAAAAAATTAATTGTACATATTTTTTTAAAAAATCCATTTCATGAAACTTTACAATTGTTCTGGGTTGCATCTTGTTCCTAATAAACATTTGCCCATGGCTTCATGTCGCTGCCAAGTAAATACGTTTACATTATTTTTTCTGAAGAAAGCAAATAATGATTTGACAAAGAATGAGAATTTTCCAGTTGTAAAAAAGAGAGATGGCTGAGTAACTGATCTGAAAGGAATGGACAGTCTGCTCAAATGGACAGTGTGCTCAAATGGACAGTGTGCTCAAATGGACAGTGTGCTCAAATGGACAGTGTGCTCAAATAACACTGAAGAACCTGCTGCAGTTTGAAGATACCCAAAATAAATTATCTTAAATCTATTTTTTTAATCCATTGACATTGAAATAAATGGGAGTTTCTAGCTAAAATATTTAGTTGTTATTCAGGCTGCAATGAATGAAGACAATGAAAGAGAGCTGCCAGTTTCTCAAAAATGTAGTTTTATTTTCCTCCATTGTGTGATTAATTCCGTTTTGGTAAAAACAAAGTTTTAAAAATTTAATACATTAGGACACCTTCCCTCATAAAAAATTTTTAACCAAAAGAAACAAAGTTTAAAACAGGTGTAAAACAGTTGTAGAAATGTGAAGAAATTTATAAACTTCATTTGTATGGCCTCAGTGATAAGGAATAGAAAGTATGAAGAAAGACATCTCACAAGCATTGATTTTTAAAAAAAAATTTCATTTGTAAACAAATGTTGAAAAGATCGTCCACAGATTCAACAAAACTTACTACATGTATTAGTTTTAAAATCTATGTAAGAGTGATTTTTAAAAATGGGTGTTAAAAATATGAATAGTTTTAGGTTATTGTTTGTATATAGAAAAGTTATACGTAAGGTGGAGAATTAAAAATTCATTGAGTGAAGAGCTGAACCACTATATTCCATGTATATGAAAACAGATTAGAAAACTTTATTATTTATCAGGAAAAATGCATTTCTAATTTTTTTTTAACTAGGCGTATTTATGTATTTATTTATAATAATGAACTTAAGCTGTAATTGTTTGAGGTATTGAACAATTTTTTCTTCTTCAGAGTTCAAAGTTTTTGAATCTTATCGACAATGGTTAAATTTGTAACGGCCATTGCTAATATTTAAAATTTAAAAAAAGGCCCAGGTATAAATCTTGGTATCATGCTATCATTGACCAATCACATGGTTAGTATATCATCACAATTATCATCTGTCTCAAATGAAACAGACTCGTTATTATTTATTTTGTTTGACTCATTAATTGCTGAAGTTAAAACTCTAAAAATTTCCAGTAAAAAAAATTTTAATACATAATTACAGTGTCACATTTACTAAGTTTGTGCTAAAGTACATAATGTTTGGGGGCTAATATAAGATATAATCCTCATTGGTTAAAAATACAATATAATTCATACTTGCTGATAAACAGTCTTCCCAAGAAATGGAGACATATAATTAAACTATTAGACATCTGTATAATCCCACAAAAGCCAACCATGTTAGCAGACTTGTGATTAATATTTACAATTTTTGAGCTTTCTTTGTTGATATTTTTTTATTGCGTGAAAAAACACAGCTTAAATTTGCCTTTTTATTAAAAAAAACTTGTGTCGAAAAACGTATAATACTTTTAAACCCACCAAGATTTATCAAAATCATGAAATGTATTTGTTCACTTATTTAAATTTTTAAAAATCCTTTTGCATCATTTAACTTCATCTTAATAATTTTATCTACTAATCATTACCAATAATCTGATCAATTACATTATTTCAGCTCAAAGGAAAAGAATTGAATGGGTGAAAACTTGCATTAACTATAAAAAAACTGACATGCACATGTATATTGGTCCATTTCAAAAAAATAAATATTTACAACACACAAAAACAGCACCTGCACTTATGGTAACTGTAGGCAAAAGAATTTTTTTTTAAAAATTCATAGCTTAAGTTGCAGAGTGAAGATATTAAAAACTAATAAAGTTTACTTTTTTTATTTTTTAATGACTTATCTCAAATTTTTAAATGTATGCTAATTACAGGAAGTTGAAAGTTGAATCAGACATTTTAATTTGTTGTAAGAAATGAATATGATTACACAGCTCATCCCCAAAAGTTTAAGGGCTGAAAAATATTATAGTACATATTTAAACTTAAATGACAATTTGCTTTCGATGTCATTTTGCAAAAAAAAATATTCTGGTAGTCCTATGGGTAGGCTGTCTGAAAATATCTGGGTGCTGATCAAGAAAGTTTTTATAAAATAAGACGTGAAATGAATAATAATTTATCTTCCATTAACAATTTTGGCATGAAATATTAATTCATAAAATGGCGACTTACATGATTACTAGACAGTTTAATCAAGTCTCTGAATACATGGACCATTATCTCCCTTTTATTAAAGGTGAAGGTCAGAAAGTTTGTTGTTTTTTTTTCTTTGTTGTTTTTCTTTTTTTATAAAAAAAACATACAGCAGAAATGAGTTTCTGAATTCAGTATTTTGCAGGGAGCAGTCAGCACTCGATCTTGCTGATGAGGCTAAAAATAGGCATGCTCTGTGACACGCTTGTTTCTGTGTGGGTTTGGTCCATGTGTTATGGCAGGGACAGGACTGGAGATCCCCTCTGACCAGTCAGAGTGGGCGGACTGCGGCGAGCTGCTGGACCAGTGGCCCGGTGAGTCTGGAGACGGAGTGAGAAGGTGGTCGGGGTGGTCGGGCCGGAATGAGCTGAAGGCGGTGTGCTGGTGCGGGGGCGAGTCCATAATGTGTTGGCTGTTGTTGGAGGGAGGGGTGGGGTATTGTTCTAATGTTATAGCATAGCCCCCCACCTGCTGCTGTTGATGGGGCAGCTGCTGCTGCTGAATAGTTTGTTGCGGCTGCTGTTGCTGGTGATGGTGATGCTGCTGTACCATCTTGTGCTGCAAACTCGGGTACATTTGTGCTACAGTCTGTTGTGCGGGTATCTGAACGGTGCCGTCCGGGTGGAATGAGGTCGGGAAGTCCCCATTGCGCTGGTGGGGGCTACCATGCGTTGCACGCTGCTGGGCGTGTTGATGGATGGCCTGCATGTGTGTCGGCGACATGGGCAGATTTTTTGATTTGATGGAGGGGGGTGGCACGTGACCTACGGCCCCCATGAGACCAGGATTGGTACCTCCTATGATGCCATTCTGTAGATTGGGTGCGCTCCCGCCACCCGACGCCCCCACGTGGCCGTTCTGCAGAGTTGCCATCTGAGTTCCTGCCATGTTTTGTTGCAGATGCTGCTGTTGAAGTTGTTGCTGGGGGTGCAGCTGCTTGTACTGGGCCCGCGTCCAGTCCACATTGTTGTGGTCAAGGAGCGCGGGTGAACTGTACGTGTAGGCCATGACCTGCATGTCATCCATATGACGCCCGACATCTGCCGACATGACAAGGTTCGAGTCAAACGGTGATGACTCGTATCCTGGTGGCGAGTGGTGAGACTCGACAGAGTAGTTGGCAGGTGAGATGGTGCTCATTGGCGACGAGTCACTGCTCGAGGGGTGGCGAGCTTGGATTTGGGACGACGACGACGCAGATGAAAACTGTAAACTCTGCTGTTTGTTCTTTTTGTTGCCCGCAGCAGTCTCCCCGTCACCCTTCTTTTTCCTGGGTTTGGAAACCTTCCCGTTGGTCATGTTGGCGGCTGGTACAGCGCCACCCGGAGGTGAGATTGAACCAGGATCTTTCACATTGGTGCTCTTCTTCCGACTTTTGGCTTTGGACTGTTTGGTCTGGTGCATGTATCCCAAGTTAGAATGGTGGTTGGGGGAGGTAACCCCGCCACCCAAATGAACAGTTGATGCCGAGGCGACCTTGTAGGTGTCAAGAAGTTCAACAATGTCCAAGTGTTGCCTCTCGAGGGCAATGTCCCGAGGAAGACGATCCATGTGATCAGTCATGTCTCGGTTTGCATAATGGTCAAGCAGGACCTTGACCGTCTCATGTCCACCCTCTCTTGAAGCCAGGAACAAAGGCGTCTCCTCCTGAAATCAAAGGAAAAATTAGTTAGAGAAAAGATGCGAGTACTTAAATTAACACTGGAAAGTGTCATTTATGTGGTGTTATAGCATTACAGATAACTAGTACAGGTAAAAGACATTTCAACTGGGTCAAACTGAATTCACCTTCTGATCCTGGACGTCCCTGTTGGCGTTATTTTTTAACAGAATCATCACAGCGTCAACATTGTTGACAGCAGCTGCCCAGTGTAGAGCTGTTCGTCCTGTGAGGAGAGTAAATTAATGTTTTGTCGGTTTGTTTACAAAGATGAAATTAAGATCATTTCATGTTCAATGTTCCCTCTAAGGTTCCTTAGTCCGTCTGCAAAATAATAAACTAGTGTGCAAAATTGCACAGCCTCCATTTTTTGGCGCAAAATTTTACACCCCACATACACAGATATATAATTATCCAATCAAGTTTTGACTCGCAGTAATTCTAATTTGCTGCATGTCGTCTGTAAGATATCTGCACGGCTGCGCAGCTCAAAGGGAACATTGTTCATGTGCATGATACACACGCAAGAAATAAATATTACATATAACAAAATTAAATGACTTGGTAAGTTTATTTGGGGGGGGGGTGAAAAAAAATGGTAGGGTGTTGAACAGTTATAAAGCAAATTTTTTAAATAACTCCGTTATCATTTTATTTTTCTGCCTCCACAGGTAATATGTCTCTATGTTCAACGTTGGTCTTTAAACAAACCACAAATAATAAACAAAGTACAAATAATACAACAAAAAACAAATAATAAACAAAGTTCAAATAATAAACAAAGTTCAGGTAATAAACAAAGTACAAATAATAAACAAAGTACAAATAATACAACAAAAAACAAATAATAAACAAAGTTCAAATAATAAACAAAGTTCAAGTAATAAACAAAGTACAAATAATAAACAAAGAACAAATAATAATACCATTGTTGTCCGTGGCCTCAATGTCAGCGTCTGCTGATATCAGCTCCTCCACCGTGTCCTCAATGGCCAGCCTACAGGCCAGTATCAGGGGCGTGGTGCCACAGTGCATGCGGGCATTCAAGTTGGTGGACCTGTTCCTCAGCAGAATCTGTTATGAGAGAGAGAGAGCAGAGTCATTTAAAAACCTGTGCCTTTGACTTGGGAAAGTGTCAAATTCTCATTTCAAAACAACTTCTGCTTCAAACTCACGTAGAGACGAAATTTTAAACAGAAATTTTCAACACGAAATTCTTATTAATTTCCCTTTGTTCTTTCATGTCTTCACTTATTTTTAGTGCTTTTTTTGTGCCGGTACGCACCGGTACGGCGTACAGGCACCTTTTTCAATGTGGGAAAAAATTATTACTTTTCTTGTAATTTAACGTTTATTATTAATTTATTATATTATTAATTTGTTAAAATTGACATTTAGTATCTTTGCAGTTGTGATTTAGCTTGCATCGAGGTGCGAACTGGTAGTTAAAAATTAGGCAATCCATCACTGAGTACCGGCACCTATTTTTTTACCAAAAAAAGCACTGCTTATTTGTAAGCTGAGGAAGTCAATTAGGTGAAACACACATTTCATTATTCTATCTTTTTTTTATATTTTACAACAAGTAATGATTTGTTCCCTATTAATTTACTTGATGGCTTGCAGTCACTCATGTCCTTAAGTGAATAAGTAAAGTATATTCATGTAAAGCGCTGTGAGCCCATTTCCTTACTGGGATACAGCGCTCTATAAATTATCAATTTATTATTATTATTATAAAGTAAAGAAGTAAAGTAAAGTAAAGTAAAGTAAAAGTAAAGTGAAGTTCCCCTTTCAGACCATGCCGGCCTATGGGGCAAGTGAAGCAGCGTTCACATGTTTCAATAGCCACAGCATACGAGGAGATTGTGTGGCTAGCACAATGCCCCGCCGCCTTTACTTTCCCAGCTGATGTCAGGTCCCCATTAGGAGCTGGGTGGACTCGGGGATGCCCTTAGCCACGAGAACAAGACCCAGCTTCACCGAGACTTGAACCCGTGACTCTCGGTAAGCCAGCCGAGTGGGCTGCCACTCGGCCCCCCCCCCTTGAGTGTATAATTACTTAACTGAAAACACTCTTTGACAGATGTAGCATGTGTGGTAGTGGAAGGGATATGAAGTTAATTAATCTCATAATGGGAAGGAGGTGATTTATTTTTAAAAATTTCCATGGTTTAGGATGAAGCAAATCTTAGATGCTGTATCAAAAAAATATAATAACGAGAATTGCTGATCAAGTTTGGCTCACCTGGAAAACACCCTGGGCGTCTGCTGCCACTGCTGTGTGGAGTGGAGTTCTGCCAGTGCTGTCTTCAGCGTTAGGATCAGCACCTGCGTCCAGCAATACTTTGGCGGCATCAGCTCTGGCGTAGCGGGCAGCCAGGTGAAGTGAGGTCTCACCTGTGCATTAGAAAAGAAAACATTCGTGTAGAAAAATTTCTCGAAATGGTCGGAATGATTGAGAAATTTAAAAAATGCTGAGAAAAATATTTATGTAATAAAAATTCTAGACATCAAATGAAAAAACTTTAGTAACATTACATTGAATGAGAATAAGATTTTTTTTAAAGACATGTTTACTTTCAATGGTATTATAAAGAGATTTTATTTCCTCTTGGATGACAAGTTCTTAGGATTAATTTTATGTCACAAACGTTGAACCAAGTTCCGAGACATTGGACCAAGTTCCGAGACCTTGAACCAAGTTCCGTGACCTTGAACCAAGTTCCGAGACCTACCTGTCCTGTCAGTCTGGGCGTTGATGGCCGCACCCTGCATCAGTAAACTAGAAATGACATCCACTGACGTGTTGTTGTCACCGTCACCTCCTTCGGTGGAACCAGATCCGGAGTTGCTGTCATCGTCGTCACCGAGTCCCCCGCCACGGATGGAGGCCAGCATCAGAGGTGTGTAGCCATCTGGGGATAAATATGACAACATTGAACTTGTTTGAAATAATCAACAGTATCCCCCAACCATTTCAACTATACAAAATCTTTGGGACTTTATTTTGTGCAAGAAATTCTAAACAGAGTTAATTACGGAATGTCTCACCTGGGCCCCTTACGTTGACATCAGCCTGTAGGTTGTCTTCCCCTTGGGGTGGGGTCAAGGCCAAGTGGGGATGATGAGGTACGTTCGCGGCGTCGAAATGTTTCGTCGTCCACTGGCGAATGTCTGTGTTGTCAATCCCGGGTCGGTCATCACTTCGAAGCTGAAATAATAAATAGAATATACTTTAAAAGCTTTCTCTTCTTTATTACAACTGTCGGCTAATCATATTTTGAACATCTGAATTTAAACAAGACACAGATCAACAAAAAGGCTACTTGGAATAAAAATATTAAAAGATATGAGGAAAGAGCAGAAAAAAAAATTTGTTTAAGAGATATTTTATTTTGTATCTTCATTACAACCTTAGGCCATGTGTTTAACTTGATAGAGACAAAGGGACAGAACTCTACAGGGTATTGTTTATGGAAACATACTCTGCTGCGTTTGATCGGCCTGTCGTCATCGTCTTCTTCCTGCCAGTGCTCGATGCTTGGCGGTGGTGAGGTGTGGTTGTCGTTGGCGTCCATTTTGTCCAACTTGTCGCTGAAAGATACGAGCAACGGAGTTAAAAACTTGATGTCAATATTTATGGTGAAATAACTAGAAAAACGTCAGGAAATCCTAGAACTGCAGTGATTAGTGTTACCAGTATTGAACGCAGACATAACGAGACGTTCAATCATGAGAAAAACAAAACAAAACTCACTGCATCTCCTCGCCGTCAGGGCCTTTACGATTCAGTCCAGATTTGGCGCCCTCAGTGGAGCTCTTCTTGGAGTTCTCCGGGTACCAAGTGAGACCGTAGACGCGCTTGCGCTTGAGCATGACGATGACGCCAAACACCAGCATGACCACCCCAAGGGCCACCCCGACGATGATGTAGAGGACGTTGAGATTCGAGGGAGAGCCATCGGGGTTTGTTGAATCTTTTTCAGCTGTGAATATTTTTGAGAAAATTGAATCTTAGGTTAAGTTGTACAACAAAAATTGAATCTTAGGTTAATTTGTACAACAAAAATTGAATCTTAGGTTAAGTTGTACAACAAAAATGGAATCTTAGGTTAAGTTGTACAACAATAATTGAATCTTAGGTTAAGTTGTACAACAATAATTGAATCTTAGGTTAAGTTGTACAACAATAATTGAATCTTAGGTTAAGTTGTACAACAATAATTGAATCTTAGGTTAAGTTGTACAACAATAATTGAATCTTAGGTTAAGTTGTACAACAAAAATTGAATCTTAGGTTAAGTTGTACAACAACAATTGAATCTTAGGTTAAGTTGTACAACAATAATTTTACAATGGAATATGTCTGACTGTTAGACTGATGATTATACTATTCTGTCGTGATGTGTATAGCTGTTCTGTCAATATGTGTTAAACTGTCCTGATGTGTTTAGCAGTCCTGTCATGATTTGTTTAGCAGTCCTGTAATGATGTGTTTAACTGTCCTGTCATGATTTGTTTAACTGTCCTGTCATGATTTGTTTAGCAGTCCTGTAATGATGTGTTTAACTGTCCTGTCATGTGTTTAACTGTCCTGTCATGATGTGTTTAACTGTCCTGTCACGATGTGTTTAGCTGAACTTACTTCCGATCTGATGGACGGCCACTGCTGGGTCAAAGTCATTGTTTCTGATGTTCTCGGCTACAAACTGAGCGATGATGTCAGTGCTGTCGAAACAGGTGTGGTTGTCAAACTTGTGACAGGCTCGGTTGTCAATTTCAAGGTAAACTTTTGTGCTGAGGAATACAAGTCAGTAGAGTAAGTATTTATCTCGTTATCTGGTTATATAAGGGACTAAAATCATTTTTGGGTGGTGACATTTTAAAGGTAGAAAAGACTTTCACAGACGGATTAAACATAAAGAAAATTACATGAAAAAAATTCATGAAGAAGAAAAAAAACTTCCTCTAATTACCCAGTTATGACAGATCTCCTGGACCTGAGTTGTGTCCCCTGAATGTTGCTGAACAACTGGGCCACCCATCTCCTTTTGCGAGCCAGTCCCGAACCTTGATTGTCCTCCCCTTTCCAGGGGTAGATCATCTCCTCCCCCGAGCTGCTCTTCTTGATGCGCACCATGGCGCGCACCAGGTGACCCAGTTTCCTGACAAAGTCCGTCTTGATGGCCGAGAACTCCGCCGGTTCAATGAGGACAATGACAAACAAAGTCCCGGGGATCAGCTGTTCTATACCTGAAGGGAATTCACAGGGAGAAACTTCATCTCTAACTGTTCTGTGCCTTTACTTTTTCTTTTTAGATTTCATTTTGTCTTATCGTAACTTTGTGAAGCTTAAACACTTAAGTATATTAAAATGTGATACTTGATTCCAACTGATTCTAATTATTTTATTTTTTTAATCTAGGCTGCTTTACGGCAGATCTCTAAAACAAATATAAATCGTGTCTTTATTTCTATAAATAGCTTATCGGCAGCCGACTTGTCAAGTACACTCACCTTGATCACAGTCCAGCCCGTCCCATCCACACTCGGCGTTGTTGCATCCGTTGTCACAGTGGTGGTTGTTGTAGTTTATCTGGCAGTATTTCTCATACAGGCAATCCTGCAGCTGTCTTTCGCAGTCGAAACCGTCATACAAACATTTCTGGTTGTTGCATTCACTGTCACAGTTACCGTTCTTGAACACCTGTGTCGGGATGAAGGAATCAAACATTGTTACACAACAGATGTGTCAGGAATCAAACATTGTTACACAACACCTGTGTCAGGAATCAAACATTGTTACACAACACCATGGAGACACTAAAGTGACAAAACACAAAGTGTCTAAGAATGCAGATGTTTAACTTAATGAGCCAGTGTTACGTACAAGCATGCAATCTTCACCAATAATATAATGAAGCGTTTGCTTCTCTTTAGTAGCTGTAGTCTGAGTCTATCTAGCTTCTGTAAGCTGAAGTCTGAGTCTATCTATCTTCTGAAAGCTGTAGTCTGAGTCTATCTAGCTTCTGTTAGCTGAAGTCTGTATCTATCTAGCTTCTGAAAGCTGTAGTCTATCTAGTGTCCGCTAGCTGAAGTCTGAGTCTATCTCTCTCACCTGCCAACAGGCCTTGCCGCTTGATGTTTTCTGCGTACAGTTCTCCCAGGGTTTCGTCCCGTAGGAGCATTCCGTGTTGTCGTAATCGCAATCAATGACATTACATTCAGGCTGATATGAGAAGGGAAAAAGGAATAAAAAAAGGAATTAAATTCGTGGCATTAAAAGTTTGAGGAAACCAAGAAACTCATTGAAATTATGGCACAGGATTTGATTCTTGGAAAATGTGGGTGTTGGAACAAAAAAATAAAAATTCTGAGATTTGATGGTGGAGGTCTTACATCACAACGTCCATTGTAGGCTTTGTCCGGGCACTTGTTGTCCAGGCAGATCTTGGGGACGGTGTCGACAGGCGGTGTGGACACTGGTGTCCCTACACCGCCTTGGAAGTTTTTGTCCAAGATTTCACAGTTGAAACCATTCCATGACCTGGGGCACAAGCATTCAAAAGTTCCTGTGGGAAGAAAAAAATTGTTTAAGGATCGATAAGTGGGATAAATTATAAATTTTTGTTAAATTTGCTATGTGGAAATTTATTAATTTTTCAATCAAGTTATTGAAACATAAATTTCAAATTCATTTTCTTAAAAGAAAAGAATTTCTCTACAAACAAGGACATTTTAAAATAATGGAGTAAGGTAACTTTTGATTTAACGACACAATTTCTAACTGACCGATTTTATCTCTGCAGGTGCCGCCGTTTTGACAAGGCTTATCCTGACAGTTGTCATAGCTGTCAATCTCACAGTTGACCCCAGAGGCCCCCTTCGGACATGAACAAGTGTAACCGCTGGCTGTGACGGAGCAAGTGCCCTGGTTCTTGCAAGGGTTCGAGTCGCAGTCGGACGTGACAACGTGGCAGAAATCTCCTGCAAACCCCTGTAAAAAAAAGTCAAGATGTCGGGGCTCAAATTTTTTTTATTTTAACTGATTTTTAATTTTATGTTGAAAATTTTTTCTTTAAAAAAATGAAATGTTTCACTCAGAAATCAAAACAATTTTAAACATTTGGAGAAATAAATTTTAAGGAAAAAAAAATTAAACATATTTTATGGCAGTACATTTAAAAAAGATGACCGTGAAAATTTTAATGAATGATATAATGTTCATAAAAGTTAAGTGTTAGAATGCTTACGGTAAGGCAAGTACAGACAGCCCCATAGTTTGTATCTCGGCACAGACCTCCATGTTCACACGGGTTCTCATTGCAGTGGACTCTCATGTTACACGTACGACCTGCGGGGAAGGCACAGACAATATTCATGACGACATTCGGCAAGGTCATAGAGACTGGTCAATGTCATGGTCAACAAGATGGTCAGTTCAGCGATCTGACCAACCTTTCGTCAACACTGATACTAACACCTCATGTCCAGCACAAGAAGGTCTGAATGCAGTATTTGAAACATTTTTTTGGTTGTTGCTGAGAGCAGCAGTATGACACATTGACTTGCATTTAGACAAAATGCTGAGAGCAGCAGTATGACACATTGACTTGCATTAAGACAAAATGCTGAGAGCACCAGCATGACACGTTGACTTGCATTAAGACAAAAACAATGAGTCCAGATTACATTTTTGACACTTGTGACAGGTATCACAGGCATATTTTTATCAACTCACCTGTCCACCCCGCCTTACAGTCGCACCTGTAGCTGTTGTTGAGCTGGACACAGTCTTGGGTTCCGGACGGGTCACAGGGGTTGGAGAGGCACTCGTTGACGTCACCTTCGCACCTCTTGCCCACAAACCCAGGCGGGCAGATACACTCGTAGCCACTGACCTGCACAGTGAAAAAAAGTTGAGGCTGGATAATTGAACTTTAAGAGGGAAATTTGTCACCTTTTTGTGTTCACATAGTTAACAAGTCTCACCTTACTGGGTTTACAAAGTTAACAAGTCTCACTATTAGTTAACAAGTCTCACTATTAGTTAACAAGTATCACTATTAGTTAACAAGTCTCACTATTAGTTAACAAGTCTCACTATTAGTTAACAAGTCTCACTATTAGTTAACAAGTCTCAATATCAGTTAACAAGTCTCACTATCAGTTAACAAGTCTCAATATCAGTTAACAAGTCTCACTATCAGTTAACAAGTCTCACTATCAGTTAACAAGTCTCACTGTTAGTTAACAAGTCTCACTATTAGTTAACAAGTCTCACTATTAGTTAACAAGTCTCACTATTAGTTAACAAGTCTCACTATTAGTTAACAAGTCTCACTATTAGTTAACAAGTCTCACTATTAGTTAACAAGTCTCAATATCAGTTAACAAGTCTCACTATCAGTTAACAAGTCTCAATATCAGTTAACAAGTCTCACTATCAGTTAACAAGTCTCACTATCAGTTAACAAGTCTCACTATTAGTTAACAAGTCTCACCTTATCCACACAGATCCCACCATTGTGACAGGTGGTGAGAAGACAGTCGTTGTCGTTGACCTCGCACAGGAAGCCAGCCGTACCTGGGGGGCAGGAGCACTGGAAGTTGTCCACGAGGTCGTGACACACTCCGCCATTGGCGCACGGCTGGTTGGCGCAGTCGTCAACATTCAGCTCACAGTTCTGGCCCTTTAGAGACGTCAAAAAAAATACTCGAGATCAACTGGCCGACTAAGTCATTTTTTTAAAAATCAGTCATTTGACTGGTTGACTAAGTCATACTGTTGTTTAACTCAGTCACTTGACAGGTTGACTAAGTCATACTGTTGTTTAACTCAGTCATTTGACTGATTGACTAAGTCATACTGTTGTTTAACTCAGTCATTTGACTGGTTGACTAAGTCATACTGTTGTTTAACTAGGTCATTTGACTGGTTGACTAAGTCATAACGTTACAAAAGTAATGAATATATTTTATTTCCTTTACACCATACACCAAGGTTATTATCACTTACCTGGAATCCTTTAGCACACTGACACGAATATTTGCCGACCAGATCAATACAGGTGGCCCCGTTCTGGCAGGGGGCCGACAGACACTCGTTGACGTCAATCTCACAGTAAGAGCCCTCGAAACCTTTGCGACAGGAGCACCTGTGTGACCTGCCGCTGTCGACATTGCTACACGTGCCGCCGTTCTGGCACAACGCGTTGATATCAACACCTAGAAAACCAGATTAAAAGGTGTTTTTTATATAAGACTTTCACGGCAGATTTATGAACATTTTAGTTCAACAGTCATGTAAATGACAATAATTTTGATTTAATAATTAGTGTAATGCTGAACCATGAATTAAAAATAGTGAAAGCAGTGGATTCAGTTAAGGGAGGTAATCTGACATAAATATGAACAACTCTAAAGAGGGGTGGGGGAAAAAAAAACTATCAAGTGTAACAATCACTTTAAAGGACATGGATATAAAGGATAATCCATTAACAAATTTAATCAATCTTCTAAAAAAAAATGTTTAAAATATTTTTTTTAGATAATATGTTTGTTATTGAGGATTAATAAACAAAAAAATTTCTTGAAAGATCAATCTTGTGTGTTTATCCAGAGATGTCCAGTTGGTAAACTGACCATTACCTTTATTCTGAGCGGCCAGACTACAGGACACCATCTGGACATCGCAGAGCTTGCCGGTCCAGGAGCTGGCACAGGTGCACCGGAAGTCGTTTGCGATCTGCTCGCAGGTGGCCTTGTTCTGACAGGGGCTGGGTGTCAGGCTACACCAGTCGACGAAGCTCTGAGGGGGAATAGAACAGGATGAGACATGGAACAAACGTGGAGCTCTGAGGGGAATAGAACAGGATGAGACATGGAACAAACGTGGATCAAACATGGATGAAAGGTGGATCAAACATTGAAAGAAGTTTCACACGGGCACAACATGATGGCAGTCTAGCCACTGAAGTGTCAGGGTAAGAAAGCTCAAACTGATTTTTAAAATAGTTTGCCATAAAACCTCTTGTTGCACTGACTCAAGAATGAACCAACAGCAAATAACCTCTTGTTGCACTGACTCAAGAATGAACCAACAGCAAATAACCTCTTGTTGCACTGACTCAAGAATGAATTCAGCAATCATTTTGTTACTGATGGTTACAAAGAAAGCATGAGATTCGTTCAGTGCTAAAATTTAAACGTCCTCAATTATTTTACGATGATGCACACATAATCAAGTGAAAAGAAACACGATTACAAAAAATAATTTTTTTAAAAGAAATATTTAATCAAAGTTGACCAAAGGTTTTCGCCTACCTCACACCTGGAGCCGGTCAAGCCGTAGGGGCAGTAGCACATGTAGCTGTTGCCAGGTTTGTTGTAGCAGGAGCCGCCGTTCAGGCACGGGTTGGAGTCGCAAGGGTTGATGTTGTACTGACAGTTGCTGCCCGTGTAGCCCTTGGCACACTCGCAGGTGAAACCGTTCACCTGGTCAATGCACCTGCCGTTGTTCAGGCATGAACTGAAAGAGGTGAGGATAAAAAAGTATATTGCAATGTTTATTTAAAAGAAATAATTGTTACAAATGAAAAGATTTTCTCAGATGTTCAAAATGTTGATACTGTCGCATGAGAGGAGGAATAATACATCACATGAGTGGAGTAATAATACATCTCATGAGTGGAGGAGTAATACATCTCATGAGTGAAGTTATAATACATCTCATGTATGTATGGCAACCGTCGGTCCTCATGGGACGATGGCGTGTATTCCTGCTCCTCTGCCCCCCTGCCCTTTCTCTTTTCACTCAAAGCTATGAGGGATGCTTCCGTGACATGAATGCCCTCACGCACTTTTGCCCGCCAGGAGGTGCGCTCCTCGGCAATGGTCTCCCACGTTTTATGGTCTATCTGTGCCAATGACATGTCTTTCTTGCAGACGTCCTTGAAGCGCATCTCATGAGTGGAGTAATAATACATCTCATGAGTGGAGGAATAATACATCTCATGAGTGGAGTAATAATACATCTCATGAGTGGAGGAATAATACATATCATGAGTGGAGTAATAATACATATCATGAGTGGAGGAATAATACATCTCATGAGTGGAGTAATAATACATATCATGAGTGGAGGAATAATACATCTCATGAGTGGAGGAATAATACATATCATGAGTGGAGTAATAATACATCTCATGAGTGGAGTAATAATACATATCATGAGTGGAGTAATAATACATCTCATGAGTGGAGGAATAATACATATCATGAGTGGAGTAATAATACATATCATGAGTGGAGTAATAATACATCTCATGAGTGCAGGAATAATACATCTCATGAGTGGAGTAATAATACATCTCATTAGTGGAGTAATAATACATCTCATGAGTGGAGGAATAATACATCTCATGAGTGGAGGAATAATACATCTCATGAGTGGAGTAATAATACATCTCATGAGTGGAGGAATAATACATCTCATGAGTGGAGTAATAATACATCTCATGAGTGGAGTAATAATACATCTCACCAGCTACAACAACAACAAAATTTTAAAAAATATTTTTTAAAAGACCCCAAAGTGTCTGTTCATTAAGACAAAAAGAAATTAAAAAACCAAGTTTTTGACTATAAATCCTTTATGTACGAGACGTAACTAAAAGAATGTTCATTATAATACGCAGCGCAAGACCATCCAAAAATACAAAATTGCAGTTGTGTCGTAAAACTTGTTTAATATAATGCTCACCGATCAGGAATATGTTTATAAAAAGTGTTGTCAATAAAATACGCACCTTACTGCGCGACAGAAGGGTTGTTCAATATAATACGCACCGCGACACTATCTCAAAAAATAACATGATACATAGAGGAATAAATAAAATAATCTAAAAATTCAATAATTTAATTACAGTACATGAGATCGATCTGAAGTTTTGATACATTGTTTTTATCATCGGCACAAAACTGCCTGCAAAATTTCAGCTCGCTAGCTTACGAGGAAGTGGGTTAAAAATCGATCCAAAGTTTTGGCAACAAGCAAGCAACCAGACACCACGAGTTAATATAAAGGATTTTAAAAAGTTAAAGGATTTCCTTGTTTTTGGATTTTCATGTGTTGGATTGAGTGATGTAAGCAAAAAAAAATATTTGTTTTATTCTCAGAGAGATAAGAGCAGAACTTGGTATATCACGTCTGCATTCACAGCATTTTGTTGTAGTGCACAGATGGGCTAAGTACGCGAGGATTGGAGGAATTGAGTGAAGATTGGAGGAATTGAGTGAAGATTGGAGGAAATGAGTGAAGATTGGAGGAATTGAGTGAAGATTGGAGGAATTGAGTGAAGATTGGAGGAAATGAGTGAAGATTGGAGGAATTGAGTGAAGATTGGAGGAATTGAGTGAAGATTGGAGGAAATGAGCGAAGATTGGAGGAATTGAGTGAAGATTGGAGGAATTGAGTGAAGATTGGAGGAATTGAGTGAAGATTGGAGGAAATGAGCGAAGATTGGAGGAATTGAGTGAAGATTGGAGGAATTGAGTGAAGATTGGAGGAAATGAGTGAAGATTGGAGGAAATGAGCAAAGATTGGAGGAAATGAGCAAAGATTGGAGGAAATGAGCAAAGATTGGAGGAAATTAGTGAAGATTGGAGGAAATGAGTGAAGATTGGAGGAAATGAGTGAAGATTGGAGGAAATGAGTGAAGATTGAAGGAAATGAGCGAAGATTGGAGGAAATGAGCAAAGATTGGAGGAAATGAGCAAAGATTGGAGGAAATTAGTGAAGATTGGAGGAAATGAGTGAAGATTGGAGGAAATGAGTGAAGATTGGATGAAATGAGTGAAGATTGGAGGAAATGAGTGAAGATTGGAGGAAATGAGCGAAGATTGGAGGAATTGAGTGAAGATTGGAGGAAATGAGTGAAGATTGGAGGAAATGAGCGAAGATTGGAGGAATTGAGTGAAGATTGGAGGAAATGAGTGAAGATTGGAGGAAATGAGCAAAGATTGGAGGAAATGAGCAAAGATTGGAGGAAATGAGCAAAGATTGGAGGAAATTAGTGAAGATTGGAGGAAATGAGTGAAGATTGGAGGAAATGAGTGAAGATTGGAGGAAATGAGTGAAGATTGAAGGAAATGAGCGAAGATTGGAGGAAATGAGCAAAGATTGGAGGAAATGAGCAAAGATTGGAGGAAATTAGTGAAGATTGGAGGAAATGAGTGAAGATTGGAGGAAATGAGTGAAGATTGGATGAAATGAGTGAAGATTGGAGGAAATGAGTGAAGATTGGGGGAAATGAGTGAAGATTGGATGAAATGAGTGAAGATTGGAGGAAATGGGTGAAGATTGGAGGAAATGAGTGAAAATAAGTAGCACAGAGTTTTTAAGGGTATTTATTTATTTTTAATTTCAAACAAATATTCAAGGATTTTGTTTAAATGTTCCCTACCCCCACTTTTCTGTGACGGAGTTTAGTAAACAACAGCAAATATGATTTTGTGGACCAACCCAAATTGTGGATGCCGGGGCGCTACTCTGTTTAAAGAAAACTGGAATGTGCTCCCATTGAGTGAGATGACGTGGTTATTTTTAGGAACAAAAGTTACTCTACCCACCTTCTCGAGCAGTCGTTATCGTTGACCTGGCAGTGCACGCCGCTGAAGCCAACCTTGCAGGTACAGGTGTACGAGTCCACGTAGTCCGTACAGGTGCCATTGTTGATGCAGGGGTTGGAGGCGCATTCGTCGATGTCGTTCTGGCAGTGCTGGCCCCCGAAGCCCCCCACGCAGTGACACGTGTAGCTGTTGACGCCGTCCACACAAGTTCCCCCGTTGAAGCACGGGTCTGGTGGCAGAGAAATTTCACGGTTTATAGTTACTTCAAATCAATGACAGGCGGAATTTTAATATTAAGTTATACATTTTAGTTAGAGTTACAAGTTTAAGAACAAAGAATAAAATTTTAAAATTCTCAAACAGTTCAAGCATTAGCTCATCCTTATGAGAAAAGCTGGGAAAAGAATATCAGCCTCTCATCTTTTTGTTATTTTTAACACCTTCTCTTGTTGGCTGATTTTTTATTATCAGCTTCTCTTTTTGGCTGATTTTTTTATCATCAGCGCCTCCTATTGGCTGATTTTTTATTATCAGCTTCTCTTTTTTGGCTGATTTTTTTATCATCAGCTCCTCTTATTGGATGATTTTTTATCATCAACTCCTCTTATTGGATGATTTTTTATCATCAGCTCCTCTGATTGGATGACATTGTCATTCAGGCACTTACTCGGTTCACAGTCGTCGTTGTTGACCTCACACTGCCGTCCACTGTAACCGTTGATGCAAGAACAGCTGTAGGAGCCAGGGATGTTGTGGCAAGTACCGCCGTTTCTACACGGGTTGGTCCCCTCGCATTCGTTGATGTCTTGTTCGCAGAGGGCCCCTGTCAGGTCAACAAAAAAAAATATGTCGTCACTCATGGCCAATGTATTTTATGTGACTGATCAACTATGACCGTTGGCCAAAATTTTAACTAAAATGATTTGAGAGCCCTTGGCACTCACCTGTATATCCAACCGGGCAGGTACACTTGTACAGCATCGGGTAGTTGCTCTGTGGCACGCAGAGCGCCAGGTTTTTACATGGGTTCGGGCTGCAGGGATCCATCTTCACGTCACAGTTCTTGCCAGTAAACGAGCCCTCACAGTAACACTGGTAGTCGTCCACCAGGTCGATGCAGGTGCCGTGCAGGCACGGGTTGGTGGCGCACTCGTTGATGTTCGTCTCGCAGTTCTTACCTGTTGTTGACGACACGATACGGTTTTGATTAATTCGCTCATGAACAATGGGATTTTTTTTAGCAAAGAGGTTCTGTTTTAAATAAAGAACTAATTATTTAGTTACTTCACTAATTGTTCTAATTATTGATGCTCGCTCACCTGTGTAGCCACGTTTACACGAACAGGTGTAATAGTTGAGGTAATCCTGGCAGGTCCCTCCATGTTGGCACGGGTTAGACTGACACTCGTTAATCTGGCTCTGGCACCTGTTGCCAGTGTAGCCTTGTGGACATTCACAGTCAAATCTGGCAACAAAAGTCACAGTTTGAGTCACGTGTCATGACAGCAACAAAATGTGACAGTTTCAGTCATGTGTCATGACAGCAATAAAATGTCACAGTTTCAGTCCCGTGTCATGACAGCAACAAAATGTGACACGAGACAATAGCAGTATTGATAAAATATATATAAAATTTAAAAAAATTTTATAAAACTATTACCGGACCAGCTGTCAACATTTACCTGTTGTATCCGTCAATGCATCGGCCGCCATTGGTGCAAGGGTTGGAGGCGCACTCGTCCGTTTTTGAGAGACACTGTCTGTCGTAATACCCGGCCGGACAGTCGCAGCGAAAACTGTTCTCCAAATCTGTGCAGCGTCCACCATTGTGGCAAGGATTGGACTTGCAGTCATCAATGTCCACGTCACAGTTGGAACCTAATATAAAAACAGACTAGATGACCAAATGACCAGTTGGAACCTAATGAAACAGACCAGATGACCAGTTGGAACCTAATGAAACAGACCAGATGACCAGTTGGAACCTAATGAAACAGATCAGATGACCAGTACTAAACCTAATGAAACAGACCAGATGACCAGTTGGCACCTAATGAAACAGACCAGATGACCAGTCTTTAAACTGTCCTTAAAGGTTCTAACAGCTGGTTGAATGAGCATGGGGCAGGCAGAGGTACAAAGTAAACAACTGTTCAGTGAAAATGTTACTATTTCAACATGCTACAATTTCAACAGGTAAATATTTCGACATGCTGCAGTTTTCTCACCTGTGAATCCAGCCTTGCAGGTACATGAGTACTGGTTGATGCCGTCGTTACAGGTGGCTCCGTTCCTACAGGGGTTTATGGCACAGTCGTCAAAGTTATTTTCGCAGTTGACACCTGGGAACGGAAACATGTCTTTAAAAACCCCTGAAAATACCTGGCATTACTTATATTTTTTTCGAGCTATAATGATGATTGTCAAATAATTTTTTAAAGGATATAAACTCATGAATCTCATTAGCATAATTTTGCATAACTTATTCCCCCCCCCCGAAAACCAATGGTCACATGACAGATGTGCCGTACCTGATGTTCCGGTTGGACACTTGCATTCGTAGCTGTTCTCCAGGTCCTGACAGGTGCCGCCATACCTGCACGGGTTGGACGAGCACTCGTTGACCTGGGTCTCACAGAAGCGCCCCGTGTACCCGGGCGAGCACTGGCACTCGTACGTGTCCAGGCCGTCCACGCACTTCCCGCCGTTCTTGCAGGTGATCCCCTCGCAGTCGTTCTTGTTGGTCTCACAGTTAGGTCCGCTGTAGCCTGCAAGAGGGACAAATAGGTCAAATGGTGGGCGAAAAAAGTAGGTCAATAAGTTGGTCAAACAGTATGTCAAAAAGTAGGTCAAAGAGTTGGTCAAACTGGGCCAAAAGTAGGTCAAAGAGTTGGTCAAACTGCCAAAAAGTAGATCAAAGAGTTGGTCAAACTGAGCCAAAAAAGTAGGTCAATAAGTTGTTCAAACAGTCTGTCAAAAAGTAGGTCAAAGAGTTGATCAAACTGGACCAACAAGTAGGTCAAAGAGTTGGTCAAACTGGGCCAAAAGGTAGGTCAAAGAGTTGGTCCCAAACCACGTTAAACTGTAACCTTTACTGTAACACATTGTTGACACATTCAGATCAGGTTGGACTGAGAACATGAGTGGGGATGGGGAGGGGTGGAGACTTGAAATTGGACAGGTTAAGTTTCTGAATAATCCGTATATTTATAGTTTTTATACATGTCACACCAGTGTTGCCATTACATCACATGACAGTGTCCTATTTGAAGGCCATATGACAGTGTCCTACTTGATTGTCATGTGACAGTGTCCTACTGGATTGTCATGTGACAGTGTCATTACTTGATGGCCATGTGACAGTGTCCTATTTGATTGTCGCGTGACAGTTTGAAAGCCACATTCAACGCTCACCTTTTTTGCAGTCACAGGTGTACTTGTTGATGCTGTCGATGCAGCGGGCGCCGTTCTTGCAAGGGGAACTGTCACACTCGTTGATGTCCAGCTGACAGGTGGAGCCTTCGAAACCTGCAGGTTTTAAACAGACAACCCGTTATCCCTACAGTAGATAACGTGGTGCAGCACAGCTGTTTGTCTACACTTTATCTAATCTTGTCTTATCTATCACTCACATTCCTTCTAAACAGAAGATCATCATTTGTTCATATCATATATACTTATTAGCATAAGACCAAGGTAAACGAGTCAGTGTCCAAGGTAAACGTGTCAGTGTCCAAGGTAAACGTGTCAGTGTCCAAGGTCAACATGTCAGTGAGCAAGGTCAACGTGTCAGTGAGCAAGGTCAACTTGACAGTGACCAAGGTCAGTGTGTCAGAGACCACGGTCAGTGTGTTAGTTACCAAGGTCAGTGTCCCGTAATCAAGGTCAAAGTGTCAGTGACCAAGGTCAAAGTGTCAGTGACCTAGGTCGACGTGTCAGTGACTCACCTGCCGGACAGGTACAGCTGAACCGGTTGATGTGGTCCTGACAGACTCCACCGTTGAAGCAAGGACTCCGGCCGCTGGCCGTGATGCACTCATCCACTTCCGTCTCACAGTTGGTGCCAGTGTAACCTGTGGAGGCGGGTGACAGATAGGTGGTCAGGTGGTGATGGTGGGAGACAGCTGGTGATGGTGGGAGACAGCCGGTGAAGGTGGGAGACAGCCGGTGATGGTGGGAGACAGCCGGTGATGGTGGGAGACAGCCGGTGATGGTGGGAGACAGCCGGTGATGGTGGGAGACAGCCGGTGAAGGTGGGAGACAGCCGGTGATGGTGGGAGACAGCCGGTGATGGTGGGAGACAGCCGGTGATGGTGGGAGACAGCCGGTGATGGTGGGAGACAGCCGGTGAAGGTGGGAGACAGCCGGTGATGGTGGGAGACAGCCGGTGATGGTGGGAGACAGCCGGTGATGGTGGGAGACAGCCGGTGATGGTGGGAGACAGCCGGTGATGGTGGGAGACAGCCGGTGATGGTGGGAGACAGCCGGTGATGGTGGGAGACAGCCGGTGATGGTGGGAGACAGCCGGTGATGGTGGGACACAGCTGGTGATGGTGGGAGACAGCTGGTGATGGTGGGACACAGCAGGTTAGGTGGTGTTGCGTGACTGTGTGTATGTTGATGGCTATGTATAAATGTTCAGGGTATTCAGGGACAAAGAGTTAGATGACTTTCAAATACGTGGCATTGTATTAAAATGATGACGGGCAAACAACTCAATGAACAATTTCAAGGGCAACGAACACAGAGGCGGCACCCAGCGGTATCAAACGAAGGAGTATGATGAGTGGGGCCTAAATGCAAGTCCTTTTAGAAATAACATTGGTGTGTGTGTGGGGGGGGGGCGCAGAAGCAATCGGGAGATCCAGAACGTCCTGGGAAAAGTAGTAGAGCCGCCTCTGATCATGTCGTGTAGATAACAGTCTCTACGTGTGGTGCTGGAGTGGACGGGGGGTGGGGCAGAGTGTGGGAGTGGACAGAGTGTAGGTCTGTCACATGAGTGGACATTGGTTTATTTTTGCCGCGAGATGCCATCACCACCCTCTCTGTAACCACGCTGCCCTTCCTGTCTCTGTCATGGACACACATCTACCATCACGACCAATGAACTGCTCGGGATTAGCAGAGAGGTCAAGAGTCTGAGTGGACCAGGGACAACCATCTCAATCCAAAAAAAAACCGAACGGGAAAAAAAAACGGTAGCCACATCTCGTGCGACGTCCACGGTCCCCCTAGCCTGCCGCCCACCGGGGCGGGGATGGTAGGGGGTGTGAGGGGAGAGAACGGGGTCGCATGTAAGTGGTACACTCAACACTCACTTCCGAGCACCGTCTTTCCCACGTTCAACCTCCACGGTGCTGGTGTGTGAGCGCACGCATGCGCACACTTTTACATCTTTCGGCGTATCGTATTTTTGGGGCGCGGTCCCCGTGGACACAGTCATCATCCAAGTAGCCAAGTTGTTTGACCATTGACTAACCAAATCACGGACCATCTGATATTGGTCTTTGGGACGACTATTTGAAAAAAAAGTATTAAAATTGTGTAACGGAGAAAAGAAGCGGAGTAATGATTTTTTTAAATATGTCAAAGTAGCAATTACGTTGTTTTTCTTAACACCATCTACAAAGCGTATGTGTATAGATTATAGCACAATGACAATCTGACACATATCTGTGTGTATGTAAACCATGCGGGGTGAGTGGTCAGTTTACTGACGTCGAATAATTATATTTACACATATGTCGATATTCAAAAACTCTTATTTGAATATTTACTTAACACGCCAACTTTGTTGACGGACCACTGACCACACACACCGGATGTCTTCAGATCCAGTAATGCATCATTTTCACTTCAACGGTACTCGCATGCTAGCGCGAGAAATAGTGGCCACAATCTGTCTAGGGTCATTGCACACGCTGGACATCAGGCACAACGCTACAGTGTATGCACCACGCTACAGTTTATGAGTGTATGCACGCCTATAGTTGCGAGATCTTTTTCAAGTCATCGTTCTTTCTTTCATTTGTTTCTTTCAAATTTTTCTTTCAATGTATTTTTAAAAATTGTTTCTTTCAATGTACTTCTTTCAATGTACTTCTTTCAATGTACTTCTTTCAATTGTTCCTTTCAATGTACTTCTTTCAATTCTTTCTTTCAATGTACTTCTTTCAATTCTTTCTTTCAATGTACTTCTTTCAATTCTTTCTTTCAATGTACTTCTTTCAATGTACTTCTTTCAATTGTTTCTTTCAATGTACTTCTTTCAATTGTTTCTTTCAATGTATTTCTTTCAATAAATTGTTTCTTTCAATGTATTTCTTTCAATAAATTGTTTCTTTCAATGTATTTCTTTTCCCTGGCGATTTACAATCTACTTCTTTGTCCCCGCCCCACGGAGAAAAATATCACGTGTCAGTGTCGTGAGGAGACACGGTGTACCATTGTTGATATTTATATTCTATAAGGTTGTAAGTTTGGAAAATTCCACTAGACGGATACAACATTCCACTAGATGGATACAACATTCTACTAGATGGATACAACATTCCACTAGATGGATACAACATTCCACTAGATGGATACAACATTCCACTAGATGGATACAACATTCCACTAGTTGGATACAACATTCCACTAGATGGATACAACATTCCACTAGATGGATACCGTATCCTACAAGATTGATGCAATATTCCACTAGATGGATACAACATTCCACAAGATGGATACCGTATCCTACAATATTGATGCAACATTCCACTAGATGGATATAGCCTTCCACAAGATGGATACAATATTCCACTAGATGGATACAACATTACACTAGACACGTGTATGACAGATGACAACTTGACCGTCATTGGTTGGCAATGACCCAGCTGTCACTGTTGCCCCCCACCCCCCGCCCCAGGAGCAGGGATGATGAAGGAGTGGGCCGGGATGACCTCTCCGTGCCACGGTCAGTGGTCAGCTACGCCGCTCTGACGTCAGCTTCGGCGTCCACCCCGAGATCTCACCTTGACCGCATCACCGAGAGTGACCACTCCCTCCCCCCACCCACCAGGGACCTCCGTACCACCACAAACACTTGTTGGGTGGCAGCTGATGTTGATCCAACCGCGGCTCTCGCTGCGAAACGTGCTGCGCTCACTTTGTTTGCGTCTCCGGCCGAGCGCTTGAATATAGATGAATATGAAATGTATGTGGAGCAATTTAAATGCGATGCGTGCATTTCTTCGTAAGGACCAGTAAGTGATCTTTTCAAATGTAGAACAAGGCGCAGAAAGTGGTTACCTTGCCCCTGAGAGCAATTAATAAAATCTGAAAGAAAGACGCGCTGCGGAGTTTGAGAAAGTTCAAGAGCGCACAAACGAGCAACATTTTTGTTTAAAATCGCTTCATCGTTGATGCGCACCGACTAAGAGATACACCAAATTCATTCGTGCGCACCAACTGGTACCATGTCAGGCATGTTTAATGGTAGATTCAATTTTTAAAATAAAAATAATGCAATCTCTTTTGAGATGAAAGTTATCTTTTTGACGGCGATACAAATAATTGTGACGGGTTTTAATGTGACGGCCATTATAACAGCTCATTGAACCATTACCGAACTTGGGGTATAATACAATTAATTCCCACAGGTAAATGTGTAAACATTATGTTATAACCAACTTCCTCTAACTCTAACCAATATCTCCTGAGATATGTTCCTGCATTTCTCCGCGACCACCATCCTTTCCAGAATATTAGTCTCCCCCCCTCCTCCCCCGTGTTTACAAACATACAACGGAGAGAGTCTTGTATTGGTGACTTACATAACACATCCAGGATCTTTACACGTAGCAGAGCAAGAAAGATACACTCATAGATTAATAAACACATACGCTCAGTCCAGCACACACACACACTCAGTCCAGCACGCACACTCTTACCCACACTTCAACACACACACGCTATGTGAAGAGAGATAACCCAAGACACACATTTAACGTTTTAAATCGGCAGGTTACTGCCAGGGTCCATGAACTGTTTCTTACTAAAAAAAATTTACGCCGTCTTCATGACTCACCTTCAGTAGCTGAGTACGGCAACCCGTTGGGGGGAGAGAGAGAGGTGTACAGTCAATAACTTCACAGTCGGGAAACAAACACCTGACAACTATAAGACGAGGGTTCTCGTTTTTTGACTTTTGAGACACCCCTCAACACACACCGTTTTAAATTCTTTACAAATCCTTTCAAAAAACAGACGTTAAAAATTGTTTGCACGCCCCCATTACCCCCCCCCCACCCGCGTCATTGATGACATCTATGACGTCGTAATGCCACACCACAGTGGGTCGGGCCAGAAACTAAGGCCGCCCAATAAAAGGAACAAGAACTCGTGATTATTGCACCTCAAATGTGACCTTGTAATGTACATATTTGAAAGGGGCTTATCATCAACCAGTTTTTTTGTTTTTTTTTGAATCAGTGGTTTAACAAAATAAATAAATAAATGTATAAACTTCTACAAGTGTGGTTATTGGCACCACAATGTTGAGAACCGCTGAAAGTTGTACGGGCGAGGTAAGGTAAAACTGGTGGTTATTGGATCATAACTAACAAACCTACTCCTCCTCCTTACGCGGGGGGGGGGTGGGGGAGGGAGAAGAGGGGGGAAAATGTACCCCCACCCCCACATCTCCTCCGCCGCTGCTCACAGTGCCAGAGGGCGTCAGAACGACTGTGGGAACCTAACGTTGCGACTGGCGCTGTTCTGGGGCCAGGGGTTCTCACTGTGTTACTGAACATTGATTGTTTCGATGGGGTTTACGTTCTTTTTCTTTTTTTTTGGTCCACACAAAATTAAAGACACTATGTACATAACCGCGCGTGATTTTTGCATACAAGAATTCGATATGTACATCATGATCCAGCGGTCTAGTCACACAAAAAACAAGACTCCAAGAAACAGTTTAAAAAGCCCTGGCGAAATCGCTTCCCCCCTCCCCCCACCACCTTAAATATGTACTTCATAAGCAGCTGGAATAAGGAGGAGAGGGGGTGAAATTTAGTGCAGGGAGGGGCTAGCCCCCCCCCCGACCCCCTTGGCCGTTCCCCATCCTACCAGAGAGTCCCACGTTTTGAAAGATCATGATTTTTTTTTCACGGCCCCGGTAATAATGATAGCTTGAGACAGAATTGTGTGGCCTGACACGTAACATTTGCAGATTGCATAGGAACCTTAACCCCACCATAACGTCCAAGTACATGTTACTTTTGTTTGTAAAATAGTCGCCCCTTGACACTCGCAACTTGAACGACCCCCCTCCCCCCACACATACCCACACACACGATCACAACATGCGTGACGTGTACAAACTCAGGTTCATATCGAACACAGGTCTATTAGGCCACGTTTATTGGTCAAACGCCATGTAATTGTTACTTTGTTTGTTTGCTTTTGGCGCGGAACAATGGGGGCGGGGGGGGGGAGCTACGAAATCCTAGACATCTGTCAAGGTCATTAAAATTAAGTATTTCATTAAAATTTTCAAGGTTCCTAAAGGAATAAAAGCTATGAGAGAGAAAGAGAGGGAGAGAGGGGGGAGGGAGGGTGAGAGAGACAGAGAGTTGGGGGGGGGGAGGAGGGATCCGTGCACGCTATATCATCAACTCATCTTACATCCATATTTTATTGAGGTGTGAGAATCGAATCGAGGTGACTTGCTCGTTCCTCCATCTCCACCGAGTCTTTACTGCGAGGGCCGAGAGGGGGGACTGGCGAGGGGGGGGGGCCAAGCACATTAAACATCTCCCCCACCCCAATCCCTCTCCCCCACATTACGACGCATCTATTGACTCTTACGTCCAAGTATTCAGTCCAAAGATGTACCCGGGTCTTACTAGTTTCCCACACACACGGGGGGAATAGGCATTTAAAAAAAAACACTTTCAAAAGTTCCTAGCACTCTGGTTGCTTGGTGTGGTGGCACCGCTGTACGCAACTGTTCCGCGCGGGTTGGCGGGGGGGGGGCTCAGCGGGTTGGCGGCCAAAGTTGTAACAGTTCCCACGACTGATGGCCTGTCAACCCGTAAACATGTCCGACGACGTCACACACACACAAACACTGGGCATACGAGACCCTCCTCTCGGCAGGTATATTTTAAAGTTATCTGTTCTCGCGAATGTAGATTGGTAGGTAAAGATAGGGTGGGGGGAGGGGGGATTGGGGTGTCCTCAAACTGCACGTGTTAAGTACGATGTAAGTAGATGATTTATATTTAGTTGTACTTACTCAAGGTCTTGTCGGCAAAGGATGATTTGTGTGTGTGTGGGTGGGGGTGGGGGAGAGCTCGTTTCTGGCTATGCCCAAAGAGAGTTAATTTTTTATTAAACTATATAATTTGCAATTATTTATTGTCACGCAAGTAGTGTCTGTCAGTCCTGATGCTACTAATTTTAGAAAGCCGGGAAAACCAAATTGCTGCACTAATGCATCAAAAGGTGTGCAAATTAAAAATGCGCTGTAAAAAAAAATTAGATGACGTCATTGTTTTCGCTCATATTTTAATTTTGGAAAAGGGATCAATGTAAAAAGAGGATTTGATGATGGTTAATTATAAAATCAAAAAACTAAGGGGGCGCCTTTTATAAAATAACCCCTATTTTAAAATGCTTTGTGTACATTTCAGAAAGTTTAATATTTCGTATTAATCAAACAAGGACAAGTTAGTTGGTCTTTTGAAAAAGTTCGGCGCCGTAGGCGCCCTAAAAAATTGCATTTTTAAATAAAATTAATAGATTTCAGCTGAAAACTTCCGTCATTTTTGACGGGTGTACGCTAGTTAAATAAATATTTATTGTTATCTACTCGTGTCAACAACCAAAACTCGATTAAATGACGTAGAATTTAGTAAAGTACATGTGTTATGTAAAAGTGGTAGCAATGCGATACCATGGTAGGAAACCCTTGTCTTTACTACCCTAAGCCAGGGTGCACAACACGCCCAAGAGCTAAGAACCCCTGCCTCTACTACCCTAACCAGGGGCCCACGACACGCCCAGAGAGCTAAGAACCCCTGCCTCTACTACCCTAACCAGGGGCCCACGACACGCCCAAGAGCTAAGAACCCCTGCCTCTACTACCCTAACCAGGGGCCCACGACACGCCCAAGAGCTAAGAACCCCTGCCTCTACTACCCTAACCAGGGGCCCACGACACGCCCAGAGAGCTAAGAACCCCTGCCTCTACTACCCTAACCAGGGGCCCACGACACGCCCAAGAGCTAAGAACCCCTGCCTCTACTACCCTAACCAGGGGCCCACGACACGCCCAAGAGCTAAGAACCCCTGCCTCTACTACCCTAACCAGGGGCCCACGACACGCCCAAGAGCTAAGAACCCCTGCCTCTACTACCCTAACCAGGGGCCCACGACACGCCCAAGAGCTAAGAACCCCTGCCTCTACTACCCTAAGCCAGGGTGCACAACACGCCCAAGAGCTAAGAACCCCTGCCTCTACTACCCTAACCAGGGGCCCACGACACGCCCAAGAGCTAAGAACCCCTGCCTCTACTACCCTAACCAGGGGCCCACAACACGCCCAAGAGCTAAGAACTCCTGCCTCTACTACCCTAAGCCAGGGTGCACAACACGCCCAAGAGCTAAGAACCCCTGCCTCTACTACCCTAACCAGGGGCCCACGACACGCCCAAGAGCTAAGAACCCCTGCCTCTACTACCCTAACCAGGGGCCCACGACACGCCCAAGAGCTAAGAACTCCTGCCTCTACTACCCTAAGCCAGGGTGCACAACACGCCCAAGAGCTAAGAACCCCTGCCTCTACTACCCTAACCAGGGGCCCACGACACGCCCAAGAGCTAAGAACCCCTGCCTCTACTACCCTAACCAGGGGCCCACGACACGCCCAAGAGCTAAGAACCCCTGCCTCTACTACCCTAAGCCAGGGTGCACAACACGCCCAAGAGCTAAGAACCCCTGCCTCTACTACCCTAACCAGGGGCCCACGACACGCCCAAGAGCTAAGAACCCCTGCCTCTACTACCCTAACCAGGGGCCCACGACACGCCCAAGAGCTAAGAACTCCTGCCTCTACTACCCTAAGCCAGGGTGCACAACACGCCCAAGAGCTAAGAACCCCTGCCTCTACTACCCTAACCAGGGGCCCACGACACGCCCAAGAGCTAAGAACCCCTGCCTCTACTACCCTAACCAGGGGCCCACGACACGCCCAAGAGCTAAGAACCCCTGCCTCTACTACCCTAAGCCAGGGTGCACAACACGCCCAAGAGCTAAGAACTCCTGCCTCTACTACCCTAACCAGGGGCCCACGACACGCCCAAGAGCTAAGAACCCCTGCCTCTACTACCCTAACCAGGGGCCCACGACACCTTCCACCAAGACAATCGTACACGTCAGACCGACCTCAAGCCCCTCCCCCCCCCCACCCCAAACCTATCCCTGTTCCCCACGGACCTGTCAACAACCTCGCCAGATGCCCCTCGGCATGTCCTCGTGCAGTGAGTACAACAGGCGTGGTGTGCTCGCGGGGACAGTTCTCAACAAGTGTCCTCAACGCGTCGGCCCCAATAGACGCGAAGTCCGCCCGTTTCTTTAATGAACAAAGCGGGTTGGTTTTAAGTTATATATAATATTTGCTTCACGAGTATAGAAATTCGTTACGGTCATCAGCGTCTAGGAATAGCAGAGTGAAATGAAACAGCCCAACAGCCCGGTAGCTAGGACAGCTTTTGAGATATAACAGACAATAACAAATAGATCGATTACAACACAAAATAAACTTTACCAAAAAAAAACTTTTCATAATACATGTTAATTTCAATCAATTTTATCTCGAGATTGTGGAGGGGGTGGGGGAGTCCTGGAATGAGGAAACATACTTGAAGGATTTCATGGGATTAGTCAACTCGAAGAAACGAGAAGCCATAACCCCCCCCCACCACACACACACCCCGCACACCCCCAGCCACCACCTGGCCCCAGAGAAAGGTCCCGTTCATTGTGCTCACTGCCGACTAAGGCAGGCCCCACAAAACGTATTTCCGGGGCTGCACAAGCAAAAAGACGCGGGAAATCAAAGAATCGAGGTGCAGAAACAAGCGCCGCCTGGTGTCTGGTAGCACGTTGTGTTCAGAATGTTACGGCCTTCCATGGCCAGAATGTTACGGCTTCCATGGCCAGAATGTTACGGCCTTCCGTGGCCAGAATGTTTCGGTCTTCCGTGGCCAGAATGTTTCGGTCTTCCGTGGCCAGAATGTTTCGGTCTTCCGTGGCCAGAATGTTACGGCCTTCCTTGGCCAGGCCAAGACTGAATGTTAGGGCCTTCCGTAGCCAGAATGTTAAGGCCTTCCGTGGCCAGGCCAAGACATAATGTTAGGGCCTTTCGTGGCTGGCCGAAATGGACAGCTCTTGTCTTTGCGAATGAAATTTGTTTAATATTTTGTAATGAGTTACATAGTTTGATCTCGTGTGTCCGTGTAGGACGTGATCTCGTGTGTCCGCGAAAGTCACCACGACACACGCATTGATAGCATGTGTCGTTTCGTACACATGTTGGTGACATCCTATTTAAGAGTCTGTATGGGAGATCTTGTTTTATCAATCGCCCGACTTCCTCATTTATTCCAATGGGAGGGTGAGTAAGGGAGCGGTTGGAATAGGAGGGAGGGGGTGAAGGGAGGGAGAGGTTCTCGGTACTTGAGCGGTGCAGGAGTGAGTTGAACTCTGCAGGTTTAGAGCACCTTGTCTCGAGGTGGGGCACGATAAAACATAAACGAGAGAAATGGGGAAAAGGGGGGGGGGTGAAAAAACACCAGGAAAAGCACCGTGAGGAAATCTCCGCGAGGCGTGTACGAGGGTTCCAGTCACACCGAGTGTATGAATATACTAGACGCTCGTGTTTATCACGCGTTGGTGTGTGTGTGTGTGTGGGGGGGGGTGTAACAGTAGAGAGAAAGAGAGAGAGAGCTCACGCACATGACCTATATTTGAGAGTCCATTCTTTTGTGATGCCTTTCCAGATGTAAGACGCTTATTTTACCCCCCCCCACACACACACCTTCACCAACCACATCCCACCCGAAGCCATCGCCACACATGTTAGACGCCACCCCTCTTCTCCCTTTCCCCAAGTATTTTGTCTAACTCCTGGTACATAATAAAAGGAGTGAAGAATTCTTATTGAAACTTAACCACTCCTTCATAGACATAGTTTTTTTATATATGACTAGGCAGGGCGCAGTTTTAAGGACGGACTAGGCAGGGCGCAGTTTTAAGGACGGACTAGGCAGGGCGCAGTTTTAAGGACGGACTAGGCAGGGCGCAGTTTTAAGGACGGACTAGGCTGGGCGCAGTTTTAAGGACGGACTAGGCAGGGCGCAGTTTTAAGGACGGACTAGGCAGGGCGCAGTCTTTGGGAGGGACTAGGCAGGGCGCAGGTTTTGGGAGGGACTAGGCGTGGTGCAGGTTTTTGGAGGGAATAGGCAGGGCGCAGGTTTTGGGAGGGACTAGGCAGGGCGCAGTCTTTGGGAGGGACTAGGCGGGGTGCAGGTTTTGGGAGGGAATAGGCAGGGCGCAGGTTTTGAGAGGGAATAGGAAGGGCGCAGTCTTTGGGAGGGACTAGGCAGGGCGCAGTCTTTGGGAAGGAGTGGATGGTTGAGGATTGCCGTTCAGAAAGGCGGTGCCCTGACATAAACAGTTCGTGAAATAAACTGGCACTGAAGACTGACTGAATCTAAAACCCCATCTGAAGACAGACTGAATCTAAAACCCCATCTGAAGACAGACTGTATCTAAGACCCCATCGGAAGACAGACTGAATCTAGGACCCCATCGGAAGACAGACTGAATCTAGGACCCCATCTGAAGACAGACTGAATCTAGGACCCCATCTGAAGACAGACTGAATCTAAGACCCCATCGGAAGACAGACTGAATCTAGGAAACCCAATATGAAACAAAGACTGAATCTAAGACCCTGTCTGAACACAGACTGAAACAGATTCCACATGATGACACGTGTTCCGGTTATCCACGCGGATTCCATCCTTTAAAATTTTCACTATTCACACGGCACTGGCTTATGTGGCGCGGATAAATATCCCGGTATATTAGGTGGGCGGGGGGGGGGACTGTGACTGTGGGGGGGGAGGGAGGAGGCCAGGAGGTGTAGGTCAGAGGTCAAACGTAAACAGATGACGTAATGCTTCACAGCCAGCAATTCTTTATTTTTCAGCCCGACGAGACGTTTTAAAAGGGAGGCCGAGGGATAACTGGACTTGATTTGTTTATAGTGTAATGAGAATCAAGGACAACAGCGAGGGTGGAGGGGGGGGATCAAGTCTCACATTCGCCTTTTGATGACACCAACGCCACAGCTTTAAGAAATGTAATAATTTAAATGAAATAGTTTCCAAAAGTAAGTACGTAGGTGTTTGAGTGAGTGTGTGTGTGTGAGGGGAGAGGGGTGTAAGTTTCAAGAGCTCTGCGGTGGTCAGTTGTAGGGGACATTAATTTTCGTCAAAAATAAAGTGGCCAGAAACAAGAGTTTAAATAAATGGAGTCAAAAACGGACTTGTTTAACGAATGGGCGGGTGGGGGGCGGCTTCTAACAGCTGGAATAACCAGAGACAACCACCAAACGGTGCGCCTGTAATTGTGTGTGTGGGGGGGGGGTGTCGTGTGTGTGGGGGGGGGGCGAGATGGATTAAATACTGGGCTAATGTTAATTTTATTTTTTTTTAGGTTACAAGTTGGGGAAAACCCAGAGTAAAATGGAGAGATTTAGTTGCGTCTTTGTTGCTGTAGATCTAAACATCGAGCTTGGACTCTATCAAAGTCAACATAAGCATCGTTAAAAGTAAGCAACATCACCAACATTACCAGCATTCACAGCAACATCACCAACATTACCAGCATTCACAGCAACATTACCAGCATTCACAGCAACACCACCAACATTACCAGCATTCACAGCAACATCACCAACATTACCAGCATTCACAGCAACATCACCAACATTACCAGCATTCACAGCAACATCACCAACATTACCAGCATTCACAGCAACATCACCAACTTTACCAGCATTCACAGCAACATCACCAACATTACCAGCATTCACAGCAACATCACCAACATCACCAACATTACCAGCATTCACAGCAACATCACCAACATTACCAGCATTCACACCAACATCACCAACATTACCAGCATTCACAGCAACATCACCAACATTACCGGCATTCACAGCAACGTCACCAACATTACCAGCATTCACAGCAACATCACCAACATTAACATTATGTACAGCTAATGACTCTACACAAAATCAGAGTAAAGATGATCCATGGAACTATGTGTTTATAATTTTAAGGATAATAGATATCGTAATTTAAGGTACATGTAGATCATTTTAAAATTATACATTACAGCCAACCGAAATGAAAAACAAGGATATTTCCCAGTTCTCACCTGGCATACATAGACAGCTATATTTCCCAGTTCTCACCTGGCATACATAGACAGCTATATTTCCCAGTTCTCACCTGGCATACATAGACACCTATATTTCCCAGTTCCCACCTGGCATACATAGACAGCTATATTTCCCAGTTCCCACCTGGCATACATAGACAGCTATATTTCCCAGTTCCCACCTGGCATACATAGACAGCTATATTTCCAAGTTCCCACCTGGCATACATAGACACCTATATTTCCCAGTTCCCACCTGGCATACATAGACACCTATATTTCCCAGTTCTCACCTGGCATACATAGACAGCTATATTTCCCAGTTCTCACCTGGCATACATAGACAGCTATATTTCCCAGTTCTCACCTGCCATACATAGACACCTATATTTCCCAAGTTCCCACCTGGCATACATAGACACCTATATTTCCCAGTTCTCACCTGGCATACAGAGGCAGCTATATTTCCCAGTCTCGTCTAAGCACGTGCCGTCGTTCATGCAGGGGTTGCTGTTGCACTCGTTGATGTTCCTCTCACAGAAGCTTCCGGAGAAGCCGACCGGACACTGACAGTGGAACGAGCCGTTGGTGTTGATGCAGGTGCCGCCATGCTCGCAGGGACTGTCCTCGGCTGTAGGAGGACACCATCAGTACTTTTAACACCAGCAAATATTGTCAACATCATCAACATCGTTAATGCAATCAGCGTTTTAAACATCAGCATTGTTAACATCAACATCGCTAACACAATCTATATTGTTAACAACATCCACATTGTTAAGAATATCACCATTGCTAACAATACCGATATTGTTAACAATATCAGCATTTTTACCAATATCAACAATGTTCACAATAACAACATTGTTAACAATATCACCATTGTTAACAATGTCAAAAATGTTAACAATGTCGAGATTGTTAACATAATCGACATTGTTAACAACATCAGTATTGTTAACACCATCAAGAGTATCATAACCATCAAAATTGTTAATGCCATCAAAATTGTTAATGCCATCAACGCTTTTAATACCATCAAGGCTGTTAACGCCATCAATGTTGTTAACGACATCTACATTAACACCATCAAACAGTGTTAATTATTTTTCCATGATATAATTAAGTAACTTAAATTGTAAATTTAATTCAAAGACTTGCATTTATTTATATGCACTGATGAAGGCATATGTCTATACATTTACTTATGTATTTTATGTATTTTTCTATTAATAAAACTCATGGAAGCATTTTTTGCTATTAACTAGGGCTGTTAACGATTAATTTAAATTTAATAGCCAACTTTTGGAAAATTAACGATTAATTAATCGTTAATTTCGATTAAAGCCAAAAAATTGACATTTATGATGTCAGAAGAAACATTTATTAAATGTACTTGTCGAAAATTGAAATAACACTGGAATGTCATCTTTATATGACATCTTATAACCTACAACGCAAACAGACAAGTGTATTGTCATCACTTGGTTCAAGTGATGAGCGGGTCTTATTGACAATACAACCAGCTGAACTGAACAATCGTTCACATAGCTTTAGATTGTCTCAGCTGAAGTTTCTGATACTGTAGTGGATGTTTGGTTAGCAGGTGATATGTAAGCGAAGTGTTAGAACCATGGTAGCAATGTTCCCTGTAAGCAGCACGGCTGCGCAGATATTTGCAGGAGTTTAGAATCACCGTGCAGCAAATTTTGTAAAATATTGCACAAAAAATGGACGTTGTGCAACTTTGCACACGAGTTTTTTTTTAAAACTTTGCACATGAACCAACGAGGCTTAGACTTATTGCATGGTAGGCAAACGATTTCCCTCAATGGACACAATAACCTTTATCAACCTTTTGAACATTCACGTCAGTAAATAGTTTAAAACCAAAATGTTAGTGTAATCATCCGGAAATTAGTTTATATTTATTGGGCGAAAAATTTTACTTTTTGACTTCCAGCACATTTATAAGTGGTGGGTCGATTAATTGTTAAAATTTAATCGTTAAAAACTTTTAACTTATCCCAAAACAACCCCTCCCCACTTACTTTCCACACACTCGTTGACATCCTGACTACAGTCCCGGCCCCTCCAGCCTTTCTTGCACTCGCAGATGGGCTCCCCGTCTATTGGCGACGTCTCGCAACTGGCCCCGGCGTTACAAGGGTTGCTCTGACAGGCGTCCTCCAGATGACATCGTAGGCCTAGGATGGCATTCAGGGTTGGATAATTTCAAACATGACATTTTCAAACTTGACAATAAGTAATTATATGCAATCTTACTAATCTATTATGTAATCTATAATCTAATCTATTGTCTTATCAATTATATAATCTATAATCAAATCTAATCTATAATCTAATCTATAATCAAATATATATCAAATCTATAATCTAATCTATAATCAAATCTATATCAAATCTATAATCTAATATATAATCTAATCAGAAATATAATATATTGTCTAATCTATAATCTAATCCGAAATATAATCTATAATCTAATCCGAAATATAATCTATAATCTAATCCGAAATATAATCTATAAACTAATCTATAATCTAATATATAATCCAATCTATAATCTAATCTATGATCTAGTCTGTAATCTAATCCATTGTCTAAACTCTTATCTATTCTATTATTAAATCTCTTGCCTATCTTATTTATCAAGATATATTTGGACCTAACAGTTTCAGAACCCTAGTTAATTTCTTTGATATCTTTGCCTGATGACTTCAGCAGCAATTAAAAACAAAAAAATATGCTTCCTTCTTTGACTCACCCGTTTTACCAACAGGACATTCACACTCAAAGTATCCGACCCTGTCGTGACAGGTGCCGCCACTGTAGCAGGGGTTGTTCTGGCAGTCGTCCTCGTTGTGGGCGCAGTGGACCCCGGCCCATCCGTTGACACAGACACACATGTAGGAGCCGGGGCTGTTCATGCAGGTGCCGCCGTTCTGGCACATGGTCGGGTTGTTAGCGCACTCGTCGATGTCGTCATCGCAGTACCGTCCTGTGACACGGGGGGGAAGGGGGCGGGGACGAAACGGAGATGTAGGTACAGGTGTGTCGAGCCAGGTGTGTATGCATGTGTGTCAGATAGGTAGGTGTACACAACACACAGATGTGTCAGGTATGTGTACACAAAGGTGTCAGATCAGGTGTGTATGCATGTGTGTCAGATAGGTAGGTGTACACACAGGTGTCAGATCAGGTGTGTATGCATGTGTGTCAGATAGGTAGGTGTACACACAGGTGTTTCAGTCTGTGTGTACACACAGGTGTGTCAAGCTAGGTTTATTAGTGCCTGTATGCGTGAACATCAGTGGTTCTTTTTAAGCTGCGCGGCTGCGCAGATATCTGACCCGATGCCACGCAGCGGTTTAAAATTACCGCGCAGCAAATTTTGATTAGGATAATTTTTAATTTTATCTTTGTGGTGTGTAAAATTGTGCACAAAAATAAAAGCTGTGCATTTGGCAAACATGCAGATAAATTATTTGGGTAGGGATATCAATTTATAATTTTAATGTTTTAAAATTCATGCATGTATTTTCGAGTTATTACTTGTTGGCAAATTTAAAAAAATTAATCTGGTAATCCACTTAAAATAGTCTATTTATACATTTACATATAACTTGTATATTGAATAAGTAACTTAGAAAACAAATGGGGACAGGTGTGGTGTGGTGGCAGTATGAACTGACCTCTGTAGGAGGGGGGACAGATGCAGACGTAGCCGTTGACCTGGTCCACGCAGGTAGAGCCGTTGTTGCACCGGTTGTGGACGCAGTCATCGATGTTCACCTCACAGTTACGGCCCCTGAATCCTGAAACAACAAAAGAAGAACGTCCGTTAAAAGAGTTTTTTTCCCCCCATTTTTTTTTCGTTTAGTGACGTTCTTGTCAGCTAAATCAAACATGTTCGAGTGATAATATTCAATGATCTAATCTAGAAGGTCGTTGTTAAAAATGTGTCTATGACTATGATATTAATTGAAGGAAATCAAAGAACTATATAGAAATTGAATTCTAGGTACCAGCAGAAGACAAAGACGTCAGATACTCTCTTCCGCTTTTGTTAGGTTACGTAATCACGTGACGTCAATTCACAATAGATCCAGGAAGTTGGGGTAAAGTGTGTGTGTGGGAGGTGGTGGTGGGGGGAATAAATAATAATAATGTCTCTTTTTTTAATAAATATATAATTCATTTACTTCGGAGATCGGGGGATAAACACAAACAAATGTTTGAATAACTCGTTTGGCCCAAAGGGAAGTAAATCGTTCACAGCACGGAGCAAGAGAAACAACCTCACGATAGAACGAAAAAATTGTGTTTGAAATATAGGTAGATTATCAACAATAACTGGGGCGGGGGATGACAAATATCAATAATTTGTGAACGTAGCAAACGCCTTTATTATTTTTTTGTAATCACCATGGCAACCAAGATAAACATCCGGTCCTTAAGCATGATACTATGACCATCAACAGCGTCACTGGACAGTATCAACAACACTGTATACAACAAGCTCATCAGCAGTTGTTGGTGGCGGCACATGTCGGTGGCGGCACATGTTGGTGGCGGCACATGTTGGACTGACGCGAGCTTTGACAGCGCTGGCAGTGCCAAACAGTCAACACGGCACCGAATGGGAACTCGTTGCGTCTGGAGTTGGAAACACAGGAAGTGGAGTCTGTGGCCGTGACAACCCCAGGACACCCCGTGTCACAACACGTCTGTACGGCCGGGTCGTCGGATGTCCTCTGAGATGACCTGTGACCCCCACCACATCCCACCCCCCCACCCCCAACAACGACAGCTTCCACCTCACCAAAAGCTTAAATCGATAAAGATGGAAACTCCCAGAACCTCTATGTCAGAGGATGACGGAATGAGTTTTTTGGTATTATTTACCGAATAATATATATATATATATATATATATATATATATATATTATATATATATATATATATATATATATATATATATATATGTATATATAAACACACTGCCTGCAGTTATTAGCATAAGGCACATAAAGTCACCAATACATAGAGGTTCTTTTTGAAAAAGTAATGGGTCAAATTTTAGGCCGATTTTTAGTAATTAGTAGGTAATGAAAGGCCAGTCAAAGGGCCGCAACAACAAAAAAGTTAGACATTTCGAATTTTCTGCAGGCTTACGCGGGCCGCAGTTTGTCCACTCATATGCCTTAAAGACGAAAAAAAAATTGTTACAATTTGTCAAATACAAATAAAATGTTGCTCTATTGAAAAGACACAGTAAACCGGTTTACATAATCACGAGGAGGGGGTGAGGGCTAAATGCTAAGATGGCCAATGCACCTGGTCAACATTTGACTTTTTCTTACTTTTGACTCACGTTAAGACCAGTGGACGGAGAGCTCCGGCCGTTTACGGCTCTGCGGGCCAGACGGCCCAAGGTACCAAAACGAACACAGGTGAGAGAGACAGATACCTGCAGTCACAGGTAAAACCTTCGGCCGGACTGTTACTCTCTATACAAACGCCAGGCTAATGGCCTCTGGAACAAACTGAGATACTTATCCACTGGAGGCGGATGATGCCAGGTGTAACAACAAGGCCCACAGGGGGGCACTCGGGTGGAACTCAATACGGTCAATCAGGGGCGTTCCCAGGTGGATAGGGGTGCTTACGATGTTGCTTATTCGCCGCCAGTTGTGCGTCCTTGTCACTCCACTGACTGGTTTTAAAGAAAATCATTAGCAACTTATGATGGGCCGCCCCTGAGAGAAACAATGAAAATCGATTTGAAACAATATTTCAAGACCCCCCCCCACCTGTGGGCTGTTGTTATGACGGGCCGCCCCTAGTAGGCCAATGTTTAATAAACACTTTTTTTTTCTGATTCTACGGGAAAGAGAAAAAAATAAAATGCCATTCTGAGACCAAATTCATCATGATATTCAAACATTCACATTCTATTTAAAAAATGACAACTTCCATAGTTTCACTCTGCATTCACTACCAATCCAAACAATCGCTTCTGGAAAAAGAGTTAACTATTTCAGCCCCCCTCCCCCACCCATAATTTTGGTTAATATCTGGATAACGCCCTAGCTCTGAGTTTTCATAGGACCACTGCCTGAGTGCCCTCCAAAAAATACATGTCTAAACTTAAGTCTCGAGTTGTTGAAGACGTCATTTCTACAAACTGTTTCCAACTAAACCGAGCTTTCACGGAGGGGCGTCCACATATCTTGAACTCGGGTGTGTGGGGATATGTCACCTATTAATTCAAATAAATTCAAACCAGAGGCCCATAATTTGGTTCAGTATCCTATGCCCGGGCCCACGCCCTAACTACCCCATTTATTCCCCTCGATTCATCCTCAGTTCACATACACATAAGGTAGGTATACGGGGTTCGCGAGTGAATACATCCTCATCTTCACCCGAGGCTAAAAGGTCGAGTTTTTACGTTCGTGAGAAAGTATTGCTAACAGGTCCGGAAGAGATCAAATCAGGGGCGGAAATGGCGTGGAGTGACAAATGGAAGGAATTTGTTCTATATCAATTATAAGGGTAAAAAGCACTGTAAATAAATCACTATAGATGGTTATATATACAGAGAAACTAAAACTTAAATTAATTGATGCGTTTATATTTGTCCGACACTGCGAAGATTTCTGTTCAGGAATGCACACCTTTGGTTCTCGTGTAAATGACGTGCGATAGAAGGCATTAGATCTGAAACTAGACGAGAGTTGTGAGTACGAGGCGGTGACGAGGGGATAAAATGGGCGGAACTACGGAGGAAATGGTCCTGGTAATGTCAACATACAACGGTGCGTTATACACTCGTTACGGCGGCCAGGTGCAGTAACTGAGGACACCGAGGCGACGTTATTACTGCGACAGACGGCCTGATTAAATGTGCAACATAAATAATCACAATAAAGCAAAACAGATCTGAAAAGCCCTTAATCGGAAAATACCGATGTTATATTTAGTTAGCACATCAATCATGAATCATGAAACTCGGTTGCTATTAACAATTCGAGTTTTGACTTTTGGCATATTTCTTTTTCAATTAATCCTCGCTTGTAAGAGCTCAGGTGTAGCCTATAATTTATGCAACAGATAATTCACAGATTTAACGGATCTTATAATTTAATTTAAATATCACTGTATTTTATTTCCCGTCTTGCTGTTTATACGTTAAGAAGACTTCTTGCCGAGACGTTCCACGTTTTGTTGTCCTTTTCTGACCGCTTCCTCTAAAACTAAAGCGTTTAATTAATTTCTCTCTCGCGAGTGTACACGGACTCGACAAAGTGTACAAGTTGTGTATGTATAAACCATGTGTTTAAGTTGACTTAACAATCAGTCCTTATCCTTTGATAGACCTCATTAGATAGAGGTAACTTATTCCTTCGTTGGGGGAAAAGGGGGGGGGGAGTTGGCTTTACTCGTAAAGTCATCTTAAAGTCATCTGTCCACACGCGAGGAGGGGCCGAGGGTGGCGCAGACGACGGTCCCGGTAGACCGCAAGTCAACAACAGGCTGACGAAAGGCCGAGAAAGGCACAGAGCAGCCTACTGGACAGTTGGGCGTCATTTGACCACATCCTGTCTTCACGTCCATGGTAGAATGCTGGCTTCTCTCTCTCTCTCTCTCTACTTCAGAGACGACGGAGGGGAGGGGTATTAGGTTGGACCATCGAGCTGGAGGGAGGTAGTTAAGTCACGGGAGGGGGGTATTAGGTTGGACCAGGGAGATGGAGAGACGTGGTTAAGTCACGGGAGGGGGGTATTAGGTTGGACCAGGGAGATGGAGGGAGGTGGTTAAGTCACGGGAGGGGAGGGGTATTAGGTTGGACCAGGGAGATGGAGGGAGGTGGTTAAGTCACGGGAGGGGGGTATTAGGTTGGACCAGGTAGATGGAGGGAGGTGGTTAAGTCACGGGAGGGGAGGGGTATTAGGTTGGACCAGGGAGATGGAGGGAGGTGGTTAAGTCACGGGAGGGGAGGGGTATTAGGTTGGACCAGGGAGATGGAGGGAGGTGTTTAAGTCACGGGAGGGGGGGAAGGGTATAAGCATTACCCATAAAACAAACGTTCATGAACGAGAATCGAAAAGCCCACCCCAACCCACCCCCCTCCTTATGCTTTTCCCCTTCCCAAAATCAAGGGGAATAATCTTGGTGTTGAGGGGGGGGGGCGGTGACCCGGAGGTTGACAAACACGGCCAAAGACCAACAGCCGTCCGTCCCCGTCCAGGTCTTTGTGTGGCGAATTCTTCGCCGAGCCTTAAATTCCTTCCTTTGACCCTCCTCCCCCCTACAGCCCCCCCCCGCCCATATCTCGGACACCCCGTTCCCAAACAACTTCCCAAACCCTCGCCTCACGGCATACAACAAACTCATCACTTTGTATGTCCATCATGATATTATTGTTCCCAAGCTACACAAGGAAACAGTGCTGCGATTTGGTGGAGGGGGGGGGGTAAAGGATCTTATTCCATACGTACTGACCTGTGATGGTCACTGGGTCAGCGATGACCAGCGCCGACCAGAGGGAAAAGGGAGGGGGACATGGGGGAGGGGTTTGCTTCGTGGCGACAACATCAAGAAAATGTCCGGTCAAAAGTCTCCCTAAAAATGTCCGGTCAAAAGTCTCCCTAAAAATGTCCGGTCAAAAGTCTCCCTAAAATGTCCGGTCAAAAGTCTCCCTAAAAATGTCCGGCTGATTGAGTCGAAGTGAACAGATAATTATAATTACATCCTCTTGTAATGGCGAGTAACTGAACATTAATCAATACGGAGATTTACAGCAATCGGGATATTACTAAATAATCCATGGCTTGCAACTAATATTTGCCTTGCAAATAATATTTGCCTTTCAACTTGTCCTTGCCTTGCAACTAATCCTTGCATCACAACTAATCCTTTCCTTGGAACCAATCACTGTATCGCAACTAACCCTTGCCTTGCAACTAATCCTTGTCTTGCAACTAATCCTTACATCGCAATTAATCTCTGCCACGCAACTAATCCCTTCCTCGCATCTAATCCCTGGCTTGCAACCTATCCCTGCCTTGCATCTAATGAATGCCTTGCAACTAATCCCTGACTTGCAAATAATCCCTGTCTTGCAATTCTCGACCACTTCCAAGTATTACCTTTTTGACTAAAGATGATACCATTTTGAGGGCTATTAATAAGGAAAAAACGAGTTACTTCGATGAACCGTGGGAAATGGCTGCTGCTTAGACGAAATATTAAAACAAAAATAATGGTAATAAATTTTCCACAATGAATTGTTTTAGAGCAAATACTCAGAAAGAGGAGGCGAACAATGGCGACCGGTCCGGGACACCGACACTTCAGGAAGTGACGTGGGAAAGGAAGAGGAAGACATCTTTGTTGTAAGGGGACATAATCACCAAAAAGGGTGGCACGCAGTTAATTTTTGTCATCTCAATCAATCAGCTGATTAAATCCCGTGAACTCAATCCCTCGCGGGGAGGGGGGAGGGGGTGGTGCGGCGGAGACTTAAAATGTCTTCGGTGGTGGAGATGAGGGTGGAGAAGTCTTGTCAAAGTTTTTTTTTAAAAAGGGAGGGGGTAGTGGTGGTTTGGTCAGGGGTGGGGATAAGGAGCCAACGTTATTTAAGGCTTGTGTTTGCACTTGTGATGAAATGTCCGTTTTGTTTGTCAGATGGTCAGTAAATCAGAACATGGTGAGACGGTCAGTGTTGACATGAGATATTTCACTCACGTCCTCGCCTCGAACTCCAAACTAGGTCTTCTAGCGTCCATCTGGACTGTCCTAACGTACATTCTATGCTAGGCCAGCTAGATTTGGTATGGTCCATATTATGTACTCTAAAAGCAGTGCGTCTCAAAGTCGTGGTTCGCGGACCATCCGCCACCGGGCCGCAGAAGTTATCAAGAAAGGACAGAAAAATAAAATTATAATGCTCCGTTTGCAACCATTAATACTAAACCTTTTAGAATATGTCAATCTTTCGACATAAGCACATAAAATGAAACAGATAAAATAAAATAAATTTCATTTCTTTTCGACGTCAGTCCATGGGAAATAGTGCGCCGGTCCCTAGTGCAATGGGAAAAAATTCCTGCCGGTCCGCCATACTAAAAAGTTTGAGAAGCACTGCTCTAAAGCACCTCCTACGAGGTGAAACTATCGTTCTATGGCAGGGGTCGGCAAACAGGGGTAAATTACCCCATTTGGGGTAAAAATGGAACTCTTGGTGGGTAACGGAGACTACTTGGGGGCATAATAAAATCCGCTAAATATATTTTGACATTGCGGGTGTACCAAATGAGCCTCAATGGTTGGCATTGCGGGTGTACCAAATGAGCCTCAAGGGTTGACATTGCGGGTGTACCAAATGAGCCTCAATGGTTGACATTGCGGGTGTACCAAATGAGCCTCAAGGGTTGACATTGCGGGTGTACCAAATGAGCCTCAAGGGTTGGCATTGCGGGTGTACCAAATGAGCCTCAAGGGTTGACATTGCGGGTGTACCAAATGAGCCTCAAGGGTTGGCATTGCGGGTGTACCAAATGAGCCTCAAGGGTTGGCATTGCGGGTGTACCAAATGAGCCTCAAGGGTTGGCATTGCGGGTGTACCAAATGAGCCTCAAGGGTTGGCATTGCGGGTGTACCAAATGAGCCTCAAGGGTTGGCATTGCGGGTGTACCAAATGAGCCTCAAGGGTTGGCATTGCGGGTGTACCAAATGAGCCTCAAGGGTTGGCATTGCGGGTGTACCAAATGAGCCTCAAGGGTTGGTATTGCGGGTGTACCAAATGAGCCTCAAGGGTTGGCATTGCGGGTGTTCCAAATGAGCCTCAAGGGTTGACAGAGCCACTTCTTGAACATCAAGCCAATAATGAGGCAAGTAATGAAGTAGCAAACAAAGCAGATCTGACACATGTTTGGATGTCAAGTGCTGAATAGGCTTTCAACATTGAACGTGATGAGGCCTTCAAAACGTGTTTTGTGTGTCTTTTTCAACAACGTACTTTTGTCAACAAGGATTTTCTACTCCAGTGAATATTAAAAAAACAAAGCTGCGAAATCGATTCGAGCCGGAAGACAGTATCCAACTTGCCATGACATACAAGGCACAAATTTAGACGTAATTGTTTAAGTCTTTCTTCTTCTTCTTCGTTCTCAATTTGAGTATTGCGTGCCGACGAGTATCTCCGACTTCAGCCTGCTGTTTTTTCTGGATGTGCTTCCATAGCCTTTGGTCAGCCAAGACCATCTGCAAGGCAGCAGTTGATTTTGGCAAGTGATGCAGTTAGGTACCCACTCGAAGCTGGGTGGACTCGGGGACGCCCTAGGCCCCTGGAACAAATCCATGGTTTCCCATGGATTCGAACCCGTTACCATCGGTACGCCAGTCGAGCGTGCTGCCACTCGACCACCGTATCCCCAATTGTTTAAGTAACTTTGTGTTTATAGAACTTTACCTCATTATGTCCGAGTTATCATTACAATAGAATGTGCAGTGCCGTTAAGCCTATAATCGTTATAACCATTATATTCGACTGTAAACTTTATAATTGTATCAAATAAATTCCCCATGAAATTTGGTTCCTCCGCGTGGCTTCGAGTTAAAATATCCACGTAAAATCCTTTTCAATTTCATTTTAGACACTTGTCGGGCTTCTAAAACGTGCAAGATTCACTTTCGACAGGGGCTTCGCCCAAGACCCTTCGGGGGTGGGGGGGGGGTTACAACGATCCCACAAAGTCGGGTAGGCAGGACTTGCGCCTTCGAGGGTAACGTCAACGTAAACTTTTATATGGACGCCGCCCCTGCTCAATGGGAACGGAGTGTCAAATAAGACATAGTCCTCGTGTCAGGAGATATGTATGAGCGAAAGATCTCGTCTGGTACAAATTTGAGTTTGTGGATGGGCATCGGACACACAGACAACACACCAGGTAAGTGGGGCAGTCACTGGCCGGACACACAGACAACACACCAGGTAAGTGGGGCAGTCACTGGCCTATTAACACTGGACTAAGGCTAATCCCCGTACCTTCAGATGAGAAGATTTCAAACCGAGCAGACTAATCTATTAAAATTTGCTGACGGATTACAGATTACACTCCCTCGGGAGGCTTTGATGCGAAGGGGCCGTGCACGACTCCAATAACAGTTAAGAACAACTAGTATTTAGGGGTGGTGGGGGTGGAATTCCCCACCAATCAGTCTCATCAATCTGACGGGATGAGATTCACTGCCTATCCTCACTGTAGGGTTAGGGCAAACAGATCCATGTCAATAAACAAATCACGCGCATTTATATCCAAAATGTATATCGTCATTTCCTATTGTTGGGCGCGTCCGTCGAGACTTGATTCGTCTTTATTACCCTCAACATCGCCTCGGGTCAGATTGATAAATAATAGTTTTTATAAATACTTAAACTGTGACGAGTATTCAACATAGTTCACCCGAAGATAGAGCGGCCCTCCGAATTCTCCAAGTCTCGACCGCCGACTTAATTCCCAAGACGACGAGTGGTAGTCGATTCAATTCTAATAAATTACACTTTACATCGCGCTAAACAAAATCTTGGCAAACTTCTTGGGTTGGGACAAGTATCAACAAAGATAGTTGGATGTATTAGATGAGTTGCACCTTGGGTATTTACATCTGACTTTACCGTGACATTGTAAATTGTTCAAACACGTTTCCACCCGTCACATCCTCGTTGTGTGTGTTCAGTGTTGTGCCGAGTTACACAATCCACTTGTTCTCGCGACGAAAAGAGTGTTTGGTAATACTGACCGGGGGGGTGGGGGGTGAAACGATACTTTTCGTAAGAATAACAAGTGATGCCGGTCAAGGTGACACGAGAAAACAACTTGACCGATTCTTGCCGGTGTTTGTACAGACGCACTGGTCAGTAATGAAAGGCCTCAGACCTACACCCAGTCAACAAAGGACCCCATGAGGTATACTGAGAATGGTCAACAACCAGGTTTAGTCAACAAGAAATCTCTGATATCGCGATATGTGGGGGTGGGGGGGTTGTTTAAAGCAGAGGACTTACATTGGACAACGTTGTGTTTCTGTGTGTGTGTGTATACATTTCTTGGGTTAGGAATGTGGAGGAGCTTTGGTAAATACGACATGTGTTGAATAGTCTGCGAGTTTCTAATATATATATATATATATATATATATATATATATATATATATATATATATATATATATTGTGAGACCTGGACACTAATGGCAGCCACTGAAAGCAAGCTGCAGGCATTTGAAAACAAATGCATGAGGAAAATTCTCCAAATCTCCTATTAGAACAAAAGACCAATGAATATTATGTCTGGGACAGAATAAACTCTGTTGCGGGTCATCAAGAAACCATTATAACAACAATTAAGAGACGTAAGATGGCATGGTTCGGTCATATACTGCGACATGATACCCTGATAAAAAATTATCCTCAAGGCTCTGTAGAAGGGGGCCGGCGAAGAGGTCGACAACGGAAAAGCTGGCTGGACAACATAAATGAATGGACAGGGATATTGGCCGCCACTCAAAATAGGCATATGTGGAGATCGTTATCTGTTGATGTGTCCATGCGATCCACCCAACGACCGCAACGGTCACGGGACTGATGATGAAACAGCACGGAAAAATAAAAAAATACATTGGTCTGTGCTTTTTAAAAAATTTTGGACCCAAATCATAAATAGTACACATCAATACATCACGTGTTGTTTTCCAGGTGCATACATTTGACTACTAGGAAAAAAAAATCCGTTTCAAAAATGGCCCAAATGTTTTAGAAATACCACATGAGACATGCCAGCCAAAGTGACAACATAAACTGTCATCTCGTGATGATCGAGGGTTAACTCTCGTGTGGTGAGGGTTCACGAGCCTCGGCCAATCAAGGCGATTGGAGGGAATTACGTCACAGGAGACACTAGAACGCCTGTTAACTTTGTAATTTTATTGGTATTTTCTACATAGAGGTGCCTGACGTATCAACTATGTGCATACGAAATGTATATCAATATATAAATATAAAACACGTGGGACGCTAGCGCTCGCTAGTTGACTGTATATTTAGTTCTTGAACAATTAATCATAATTCAAATGGAAAAGTCTCATTCAAGAAATGTTCAGTTTTTTTATCTCGCATTTGCGTCAAATCATCGGTTGTAACAAATTTCATCCATTAGTAACAAATTTCATCCATTAGTAACAAATTTCATCCATTAGTAACAAATTTCATCCATTAGTAACAAATTTCATCCATTAGTAACAAATTTCATCCATTAGTAACAAATTTCATCCATTAGTAACAAATGTCATCCATTAGTAACAAATTTCATCCATTAGTAACAAATTTCATCCATTAGTAACAAATTTCATCCATTAGTAACAAATTTCATCCATTAGTAACAAATTTCATCCATTAGTAACAAATTTCATCCATTAGTAACAAATTTCATCCATTAGTAACAAATTTCATCCATTAGTAACAAATTTCATCCATTAGTAACAAATTTCATCCATTAGTAACAAATTTCATCCATTAGCAACAAAACGCCTTAAACTTTGTAAGAACTCCTTCTAAAGGGAGACAATACAAGTAACACAAGTTAACGCATGTAAGAAGATTTCGCCTCTTGCCCTTCATCTCGTCAAGTGATTCAAAGCGAGCACCAACAATAAACCAACGCCTCGCTTTATTTGTGGAAGTGCCAAAACAACTATTCTAGAGACCCGATTAGATCAGTATCCAGTAAACATGACCAAACAGTTCCAAGAAATTCAAACCACCGCGGGCCTCCAGAAACCCATTAACACGCCCCATCCGTCCATAAAACCCCCCGCCCCCCAACCCCTTTTCTTCAAGAAGCCAGCGGTTCTGATTTCGTGATAACCGTGTCATTGGGGCGAATGCTTCACCTGCACGGGGAGAGATAAGAGTTCGCCCCACCCTCGACCGCGCCCCACACCCCACCACTTTAAACACAGCACACTTTAAGTTAAACAGAGTCCATTAAGTCATTAGGTGCAGTCCTGTGGAGGTCAATTTTAAATACAGCACAGCGGATATCGATGGCACAGCGGCTAGCTGACATTGCACGGTGGCTAGCTGACATGGCACGGTGGCTAGCTGACATGGCACAGTGGCTAGCGGACAGGGGACAGTGGCTAGCTGACAGGGGACAGTGGCTAGCTGACAGGGGACAGTGGCTAACTGACATGGCAGCAGTCCATGTGGCATGTGAGCTAGGCTGGCGTACCGAGGGGCACGGGTTCGAATCTCCGTGAAGGCAGGGATTTGTTCCCGGGGCCAAGTGTGTCACTGAGTCCAACCAGCTCCGAATGGCTACCTAACACTAGGGAAACAACCGCGGCTGGGAATAGCGTGAAACCCTCATAGCCGTGGCCTGTGAATGCTGCGTCACTTTCCAACTGCATGGTCTGTGAGCGCAATAATCTTCTGTATAGAAGGAGCGCCTGTATAATTAAGACAAGTCCATAACTATCGCCCATAGCATAGCAGAAATCCATGGTATAGAAGAAGTTCACAGTTATCATACATGGCATAGCTGGAGACCATAATTATCATCCACGATGCCTACATTCAAGCGGTCGCCTCGAATACCTCTCTTGGTTTGATATAGAATGTACCGTAGTTTTGTTGATGTCATAACTTTAAAAATGCGTTTTCGAAGCATGTTGGTAGTGGGCGGGGCAAACAGGGCAGCGTTATCCCTGATAAATAAACGTGTTTTTTTATGACCACGTGTCTCCAATTACGTCACTTGGCACGTACGTGACCAGATGTAAGCCCTCGCTCTGAGCTCAAACCTCGGGACATCACTTCACTCATAAAAATTAAAGTTCTATGTTTACCACGAGCGTGGAGATGCAGCTATCTTCCCCCAAGCACTGGGTTCGGTGCACCAAACCAAACACAAAGTTTGAGACTGGGTGGGGGAGGGGGTGGGGAGGGGGGCGATCCTGAAACAATCCCTCCTTTGTTTTTAATGTTGCTTTTATTTAGACACACAATCTCAACGCTCGCGTATGTCGTATCAAATCTCTCTCACTTTCTATAACACGTGACCAAATCCTCCCCTCGACACAAGGCTCGGTATTCACCGCAACTAGCGCCCCCCTCCCCGAGTGCCACAAATACGAGAGGTGGGGGTGACATGTAAACATAAAATTGAAAAACTAATTTTGGTGTCCACGCGTTCTGACTCTTGCATGATACAAGGTCTGACCTCAGAGCTGACTCATCGTCATGCAACATCGGTCACATTGTCATGGAACATGGGTCATATTTTGTTATAAAATATACGTCATATTTAGACTTAAGAATAAACGCGCAGCGAATTTTGATAAGGTTAATATAATATCGGTATTTGTGGGGTGTAAAATTTTGCAAACAAAAAAATGGATGCTGTTTAACTTTGCATGAGTGTGCTATTTTGACCATAAATAATAATTATTCACACGGCACACGTTTGGTAAAAAGCATCGTGAACATATAGAAAAAACTTTAACACTCATTTCTTCGTTTCAGTCTGTTAGTGCTTAACGGGGGAAAGTTTTATATATTTTATCATAAAAATTCCAAAGGCTTTGAAAGTATAGCCATTTGGCCTTGTCAGTGGGTCTCACACGTCGATGGCCTCACTTCCCTGACATCTGAGTGCCAAACCGAACAGTTAATTCTGTCCTGAAGTTTTGCAAGGCGCCCGTAAGGTTTCCAAGGCAACTGACGTAGTCTTCTGGTAGACATTGAACTCCTAAAAGCCTTGCTACGGGCTGGTCAAATACTGAAATGGACACAGGGCTGGCGTCTATCTATACCTAGGTCCGGACAGTGGTCAAACACTAAAATGGACTACAGGGCTGGCGTTTATCTACCTAGGTCCGAACAGTGACATTGGTCAAACACTAAAATGGACTACAGGGCTGGCGTCTATCTATACCAAGGTCCGGACAGTGGTCAAACACTAAAATGGACTACAGGGCTGGTGTCTATCTATACCTAGGTCCGGACAGTGGTCAAACACTAAAATGGACTACAGGGCTGGTGTCTATCTATACCTAGGTCCGGACAGTGGTCAAACACTAAAATGGACTACAGGGCTGGTGTCTATCTATACATAGGTCCGGACAGCGGACAGGCCGGCCGGCTGGCGCATCCATAAGTTGTGGCCGGTCCAACGGGAGATGGGAGCTCAATTACTTCACATAAAACAACTCATTACAGCAAAAACAATAGAGAAAATAAACGGGTAGATAGATACCGCCCCTCAAACAACTGACCCAAGCTCTAAGCCCTAAGCCATGTTATCAATAGATACGAAGACATGATTTAACTGAATTTCATAGCAAGCACCCCTTGCCTAAGATACGCTTACAATAAATAATAATGACAAAAGCAAAAGAAAATCCCAGTACTTTAAATATCTCCTATTTAATAAGTAACCACCAACTATCGAATCCATTAGCGAGGGCTTAAAAACATCGTTTAACAATATTTTAGCGAAAACTTTACTTAAAGTGTGTACACAACCATTTAAATCCCCACGTCTTTTCAATCTTGACTTAGGGTCACGTGTGTACATTCTGTACATTTAATTCCTCCACATACCAGTCGACATACTGATCACACATTTTTTCCCCCTTCTATATTCCCCCAACGAGTGGTTTTGAACAAATGCCGGGGCTTGTTTAAAGAATACGTACGTTTCAATGCGGGTCTCTTTACGAATGAACCTGAGACATCTGAACAAGTATTTCATATAGTGATGTCCCTGTTGGGTCTGAGCGGGGGGGGGGATACAGCACCTACATCAGCCCGTGTTTTAACAATACGATACAAATATTCGCACCCCCCCCCCTTTCCCCCTTCGCCTCGTCGTGACGACCAGTATCCCACGACTCGGGCGTTTGTATCGTATCGTTCATGAGAATTCAAAGCACACATCGGTTAGTGCATGTGTTCGCGTTGGTGGACACGCCCCGTGTAAAGTAGCCTCCCCATTAATGTATGCCCAGTCCGAGTGGTGGTCAACCGTCAGCGGCGTAGTCGGGACATGGAAGGGCGGTGGTCTGTCCTCAACGATCGGCGGCGTAGTCGGGACATGGAAGGGTGGTGGTATGTCCTCAAAAGACAGCGGCTTAGTCGGGACATGGAAGGGGGGTTGTCAATGTTCCCAAATATCCGACCGATGCCGCGCAGCAGTTTAGAATTACCCCGCATCAAATTTTGGGGAAAAAAATATTGCACAAAAAATGGATGCTGTGCAACATTGCACACAAGCTTCTTTTGTTGCAGTCTCACCCACATTATGTTTTATACCTTGCACACGGACCAACGAACATTAGAGGGAACATTGATGGCGGTGGTATGACAAGAATATTATAACCACACAAATTGGACCAGAGTGGTTCATTTTGAAACTTTAAGTACAATTGGTCAAAATGGTCACCTTGTAGTCATCTTGTCCCATCTAATATTATGCTGAGCAACTAAAAAGTGACGTTACGAGAGTCAAATACAAAGACAATCAAAAGAAAAGGGGGGGGGGTATTCTGTTGGGGTGGGTGGGGTGGGAGTGATGGCGAATATGGTTTTATTCAATTTTTAAAAGGTCCACAAAATCTTTCCGGGGAAATGGGTTTTTAGTTTCATTTGTCCATGACAAGGCAGAAAGGGGTACGGGAAGGTTACCGTGGCATGACTATGAAAGGATGTAAAAATAACTCGATGCAATCGGCATAGAAAATGAAACACTGGGCTCAAAGATATCCGGGGCTGTCAGATAGCGTATACGGCTGTGACGCAGCAAACATACATCCACGGCTGTGACGCAGCAAACATACATCCACGGCTGTGACAGTGCAAACATACATCCACGGCTGTGACACTGCAAACATACATCCACGGCTGTGACGCAGCAAACATACATCCACGGCTGTGACACTGCAAACATACATCCACGGCTGTGACACTGCAAACATACATCCACGGCTGTGACGCAGCAAGCCTACATCCCCGGCTGTGACACTGCAAACATACATCCACGGCTGTGACACTACAAACATACATCCACGGCTGTGACACTACAAACATACATCCACGGCTGTCAAAGTATATGCATATCCACCGCTGTGATAAAGTGCATACAGACATCTATGGCTATGTCAAATAGTGCATACAGACATCTATGGCTATGTCAAATAGTGCATACAGACATCTATGGCTATGTCAAATAGTGCATACTGACATCTATGGCTATGTCAAATAGTGCATACAGACATCTATGGCTATGTCAGATGTGCCTGTAAAATTGAGGAGACATCGCCAGGTACCTGTAATTTAGGCAGAAACTATAATGTCGCCTCCTTGTATTTTAATGGAGAGATCGATATGTACCTGTAATTTAGTGGTGCAACGTACGCACCTGTAATTTTGAGGGAAGACAAACTAATTTAAGGATTAACGGTTGAGGGTTAACGTTTAGGGAAGAGATCTGTGTTCCTAATAAGACCGATGAAGGGTTGTGAACTTATGGGACAAGTACACTTAGGCTTAGGCGCTGGTACCAGACTAGACTATTTCGTGGATTAACAATGACAATGCTTTGTGTTTGAGAATGTCTACGAGTGTAGTGTCATGGTCACGTGACATACACAAACTGTTGTTACGTAGACCTATTTTGTTTGGCACTATTTAAATTAAAAAGTCCGTCGTTTCATCTAATTATTTGAATATTTAACGTTTAATTAAATTCAATGTCATTAGTATTCGATTGATTTGGACAAAATATTGATTGAAAAACAAACATACATGATGTCCCATAATGCCATGGACACAGTTCGAACTTACCAATTACAAAAATAATCCAAAAGTAGAAAATGGCGTTTCTCTTCATCGCAATACTGCAGTACTCCAGCTCATTCTGGGTAATAATCCAAAGCCTTTTTTTACCTCAACGTTAAATCCTTATCAGACGTCTTTATCCATTAGAACAACCACAAGATACACGACACGCTATCTACCAACTTATTACACATTGGGCCAGCTTTCCGCAACCTATCAAACTGACCGACTGACCAAAAGTCACCTGCACTCTAATCCTTGAGTGGTCAGTCAGGGTATCAGAAGTGGTCAGTCCTTGTGTGGCTTAGGCACACATCGAACCGGGTATATATAATCCACGCTGGTCAGGTTAGGGCCATCCAACTCTGAGAACAAGGATGACAAGAACTAACACAAAGGCACAACGGAATGCGAGCGAAGATAATTCTATCGCAGCGCTCTGAACACTCTAACAAAATTGTCCGAACTCCGCGTTAACTTTACAGATGGTATCAGAAAATCAAGTTCTATAGTGTAAATAGTAGATCGTAATTGTACAACTCCAGCGTGTATAACACGCGCCCCTGTGTAAGTAGATATATGTTTCTAAATAAATTTAAGTATAGGTAATGGGAACCATCATAACATTAACACATGATATTAAAACAAAACACGGCGACCACCAAACACCACCAGGCGCAACACTAACAACAGGCTGAAGGTAATCCTCAATGAAATACACACGAGACCAAACAGGTAGCGACCGATGCCAGAGCGAGAGTTTAAAGTACTGACGAGGTCCCAGACTGAATCCTATAAACACATGTTGTGGCGGGGAGAGTGGAGAGAATGGAGAAAAAAAAATCAACTAATAGGTTCTGGCGACTTTTTGACACTGCGAGAGACCTGTCTCGTACACAGACGTCGCTGACACCTATAGCTTACTTACTGACGGCCGGTTCGCGTACGGCCCTCAAAATCTCGTCCGGTGTAGTGAAAACACAAGCTTCAAATGAATAGCCATTAGTTGCCGTTGAGTCTACACCCCCGGGGGGCGGTAAAGAAAACAAACGTTCGACCGCACAAAAGCCTCGTAACAGCGTGTCGGAAACATCAATATAAACACACGCAAGCTGACAGGCACTGACCACGGGTCACTGACAAAGAAATGGCCGACTTTTTATTGAATCAACAGGAAACGTCTCTTATCTCGACCGGGGGGTAGACGAGATCTCCTCCCCCTCCCCTCCCTCGGACCGTGTCCACGCACAAATAAATCACTAACGACAACTCCTGCCCGAGTGAGAAATGCCCGTTTGAAGAGAAAAGTATCCACAGCCCTGCTCAAACAAAGGGTTTTCCCGTGTCGACGCTCTTTGGTGCGACCACCACACACAGCACCGCGCGCGGTGCGGGACGTTTACTTTCATATTTCCAACACAACTGTGTGAGGTGTGTGCGGAGCCTGTGGACAGCGGTCGCGCTCATATCTTGGGGGCCACTAGTTGAAAAGGACCCCTTCTCACCTGTTTCAATGTTCGCGGCTCGGCCATAGTCCACGCCGTAATCCTGGTAATCCCCGCGTGTGAAATGGACTCGTCCAGTCATATTTGTGGACGAGCCTCAGACCTGGCGGCCAACAAAGAAGTTGGATTATTTTCATGTATTTGTTGATCTCCTTTAACGTGGGGAACTCAGAAAGAGAGGAACCGCCATTAATATGTTCCTGCATAAGACATTGTAACGACATTATAGTTTCCCAATATATGTCACTAACAACGTGGTAGTTCCCTGGCATAAGACGTTGTAACGACATTGGTAGTTCCCCAGTATAAGACAATGTAACAACATTGTAGTTTCCCAATATAAGACAAAATAACAACATGGTGGTTTCTATATTCTGCGTACCACCATTAAAAAGACAGTTCGATAGTTTACATTCTATCCTAATCTATGTCATAGGCCATAGGCGACATTAGACTACATTACACATACTAGCTTCGGTCAAAACAGAATTCATATTCGGGGTATAACTTCACGTCAGGACTTTAACGGGTCCTACTCACACCATGTCCTACTACATGGTCCGGACTTCAACGGGTCATGTTCACACCATTTCCTACTACATGGTCAGGACTTCAACGGATCCTACTCACACCATGTCCTACTGCATGGTCAGGACTCCAACGGGTCCTACTCACACCATGTCCTACTACATGGTCAGGACTTCAATGGGTCCTACTCACACCATTTCCTACTACATGGTCAGGACTTCAACGGACCCTACTCACACCATGTCCTACTACATGGTCAGGACTTCAAAGGGTCCTACTCACACCATGTCCTACTACATGGTCAGGACTTCAATGGGCCCTTCCCCCAACATGATCTTTGACATAGACAGGACCACAAAAGCTCCGCTAATTTGGACCATATTTCCCATCATCTTGAATTTTGACCTCACTTCAGTTGGTACAGCGTGATCCCGACTCCAACTCCGGGTGACGACACTAAGGTCACCACGACATGGAGCTATGACAGGCCTCTGTCTTTGGAAATCCCAACTGCGCGGTCACACAATCCCGGCAAGGGAAGTAAGACAAGAGAGTCGCCCCCTAATAAACACGAGTTACGGCCCGGTGCACCTTAAAGTAGTGTCACATGGAACAGCTGACAGACGTCCCGAGCGTTAACAGTTGTCATTTGTCACTCTCCAATGTTTAACCCCAGTTCTGTCACTGCAGCAAGTTGAAGCGAAAGGGTGCGTCACGAGTATCTCTGTATAAGGACACGGCTTTATAGGACAATGGTTGACATGGCTTTATAGGACAATGGTTGACATGGCTTTATAGGACAATGGTTGACGTGGCTTTATAGGACAATGATTGACATGGCTTTATAGGACAATGGTTGACATGGCTTTATAGGACAATGGTTGACATGGCTTTATAGGACAATGGTTGACGTGGCTTTATAGGACAATGATTGACATGGCTTTATAGGACAATGGTTGACATGGCTTTATAGGACAATGGTTGACATGGCTTTATAGGACAAGTTAGGAATACATGGAAGTAACATGGGACAATGGTATATTACTAATGGCACATTAGTCAGAGAAATCTGTCAGATGGAACAGAGAAATCTGTCAGATGGAACAGAGAAATCTGTCAGATGGAACAGAGAAATCTGTCAGATGGAACAGAGAAATATGTCAGATGGAACAGAGAAATCTGTCAGATGGAACAGAGAAATCTGTCAGATGGAACAGAGAAATCTATCAGATGGAACAGAGAAATCAGTCAGATGGAACAGAGAAATCAGTCAGATGGAACAGAGAAATATATCAGATGGAACAGAGAAATCTATCGTATTAGACAAAGACATCTTTCATGTCGGATAGTGAAATAGATCAAACAGAGAGAGATATATAAATGCTATAATATAGACCAGGGGTCTCCAAGCGTTTCTTCTGGAGTGCCGCATTGACTGTCAAACAGCAGTTTGGGGGCCGACTACAAACAATGTTGTGGTAAACTACAGGTAAAAATAGTATCTTTTTACTAGTCTTATATTAACTTGTTTAAACTTAGTCTATCAATATATATGCTAGTCTTATAGTCATGGCGAACAACGAGAAAATCGATTTCACCTACGACTTAACGTTGCTGTCTCATTTTAAACTTTTACATTTTCATAAATTTGGAACTAAAGGTCTCTTCTGACTGTAAATTTCACATTTTAAATATATTTTCTACTTTTTATTGCATTTCTAATATAAGACTAGTTTTTAAAAAGTGTTTTTTTAATATTTTTATTTTAGATTAAAAGGTCTCCAGGGGCCAAAAAAGAGAGGGCCTCGCGAGTCGCATCTGGCCCGCGGGCCGTAGTTTGGAGACCCCTGCTATAGACCATGGGCCCTTCAGAACAAAGGTTCCCTTATAAGTTCCAAGCGTGCCAACACGACCCTTAGATTTGAAGGTCATTGTTAAAAATGCCAAAGCAGTTCTAAAAAATAATTGAATCGCAAATTGAAAATAGACTGCAAATAGACTACGAATAGACTTAAATAGAATATGAAACCCCCATCCTTGACCGTTTGACGGATTCTTAATGAGGTATCACCATACACCTTGCCGACCACAACAGTTTGTTCCATCACCAACATCAACATACAACAAAATGAAATTACTCATTTTATTTTCTGTCCTCCATCTCCCCTCATTTATATTTAAGCCCCGCCCCTCATCCTATATGTTCGGTTCCAGAGTGCCCCCCCAACCTTTACTCCCCCCCCCCGTTCCCCTCGTGCCGTCCACCAGACCACTTACGTAAAGTCGCGGATCTGTTCCGTGTGATAGAAGTGACCTCTGGGCCGGGTCGGGTTTCAAAGAGCCATAAAAACTACCGTACTTCACATAATAACAAGCAAACTTTTTTCAACGCAGCCCATTTGTTAAAATATATAAATGTATATGATTTTTTAAAAAAGTTAAATTAGCACTCGTGATGACACGGTTCATATAACAGTTTACCGGCAGTTCTATTCAAACACCAGAACATCTGGTTTTATGTCAAAATAAATGTATGTAACTTGAATTTCATCTGAATTTTTGGTGAATATCTTCAGAGGTTCTCAAGCCGTCGCCCATCGGTCAATAGAAATTAAATTTAAAATTAAACAACCCCGTAAAAACAAAAATTTTTGACTATAAATCCCTTATATATGAGACATAGTATAGTTGCAGAAATAAAAAAAGGGCAGACTACGCTGTGCAGGACACCTGGAAAGAATGTCAAATGATAGAGTAAAGAGGGTACACCACCAAAACCCCAGAGGAAAACGGCTCAAGGGAAGACCTAGGCTTAGATGGATGGATGACGTAGAGAAAGATCTACAACAACTGGGCATCCAATATTGGAGAAGAAGGCGTTGATAAGGACTGAGTGGAAGGAGGTCGTGAGGCAGGCCCAAGCCCTACATGGGCTGTAGCGCCACAGGGATGGATGGATATGAGGCATAACTTAAAGTATTGATTATGTTAAATATAATACGCATCGCACGACAAACATTTACAGACTGAACGGGACTGAACTCGCCTTGAGTAAAACACGGGGATGTGGTCATCGATGGCTGGAGTGAACTCCAGCGGCACGTGGATGTCAACCATAGCAGACGGATACATAGGGATAAACTAAAAATACATTAATTTAATTACGATACATTCTATCGATCTGAAATTTAGACACAATGAATTGTTAGCGGACACGAGTCTATGTGCAAAATTTCAGCTTCATAGCATTACGGGAAGTGGGTCACTTTTGACTTTTGTTTTTCCGCCCGCCCGACCAAGACAGTCAGAGACGACGGTGAAGCTTATATAAGGGATTTAATAACATTGAACTGACAACGAGAGTTGTCCCAGCACGAAGAGGTCTGTGAGTTTTCAGTAAGCATAAACCATGACATTGATTTGGACGTAAACCATTGGTTTTAAGTTGGTTTGAGCGGTTTTTTTAGAGTGAATATTACGAGGTTTTAAGGAAATCTTAAAATTATCCACCCATCCCACATGAACATTGATTTTTTAAAATTTAAAACATGATATGTGAATAAGTCATGTACTAGTAAATACCCCGTTATAAGTCGTGTCCGGTAAAATGAATTATAGTCTAGTAATAACCTTAATTAAGGAAATGGTCTTTTGAAATATAAAACTGCCTATTTTAAGCTACAATATTTAACATTCAATTACATTTTCTAGTTCGAAACTGTATGTATAGTCATCTTTAAAATATCACTGTAACATTTATGAATATTGGGTTGTTATTCACATTAAAAACTCCACGTCGACGTATGCAGGTCATATGCAGCAAATTAAGGTTGAAAGTATCGAAAGGCCTTTAAGACTGCAACAACAACAAATGACCGAATAAGCTATACCGAAACATCACATAGATCACACACGACTTAGATCACATATCACTTAGATCACATATCACTTAGATGACATATCACTTAGATGACATATCATTTAGATGACATATCACTTAGATGACATATCACTTAGATGACATATCACTTAGATCACATATCACTTAGATGACATATCACTTAGATCACATATCCTTTCATAGAAATAGTAACCATATACGTACACTGCGAGGTTCGGCTAGCTTCATACTCTCATTATAGAAAAACTGAAACACTTTGTCACTGGCCGCTAGACGGCGCACAGGGGGAAACAGTCTCGAAACCAGCTGCTTACTTACTACGTCTGGAGCTGGTGGTTTCGTTCTGTGGAACTGTATCTAACGTCTCGTCACGCATGCAACTCGAGGCGAGGTCGAGGGGGGAAAGGGAAGAGGGGGGGGGAGTAGAGAGAAAGAAAACGAAGTGACATTCTCACCAACTTATCTACGTCAACCTTCCAGCCTCCAGAAATTGTGACATTCATTTCCCAGGTCCTATCTGCCTGTACCGCAGCACTTAACATCAACATTTGCACTTGCATTTATTTTCCCATGGCTGTCGGGTGGTGCTGGTAGAGGGGGGTAGGAGGGTGGGTTGGCGGAGGGGGGAGGGGGTGCAATGCCAGTCGGTGGGAAAGAATTTTTTTTAAAAATTACCGCAAATAAGAAGGTAATACAAAAAATTAAGGGGTGGGGGTGGGGTGGGGTCGCGTGAAACCTGGGTTACGTTAATTCATCGTAACAATTACAACTCCGAGGAATATTTCCGATACCATGAAGCGACTCCTGAATTGTGTGTTTAACGGGGTGATTGAAGTATCCATGATGAATTAAAGAAGCATTACTTTTTAAAAATACTCCAGTCGATCAATAAGAATATCTGCGAATCGTTTTCCCAGACGATACTTTAAAAAATAAGGACAAAAAAAACATAAGATCATTATCGTTCCCCGTTAAGGAATATTAATAAACACGATACCGATACCCCGTGAGAAACAAAGAGAATCGTCAATGGCATTGCACCGCGCCAGATTCTCGTGAACAGTTGCATGCAATCTTGGAGGAGGAAAAATAGAGGTGCTGTTTTAAAAGAAGCGGGTCAGACAGGAGAAAAAGCGAAAGGGAGACTTTGTAGCATAGACCGCATTAGGAAATAAAGACCAGACGTGGTTCACTTTCACTTGCACTTTGTTTTTGTTTCTTGCCTCCACGTGTAAGGAATTGTTTTGGGGTTATGGTCATATGGTTTGAGAATTGCAATGGATTCAGTGACGGTGTGAAAATTATACGTTTCGTGAACCTTTGTCTTTGTATACCTTTATGAGAATAATTTGTATCTGTAGTGGTGGCGTTAGTTGTTGTTGTTTTTTTTTGCGTGGCTGTTGTGCTACGTGACGCGGCAGTTGTTGCAGTGGAGGTCATAGCTGTTGTGGTTGGTGCCGTTGCAGCCCCGGGTCTGTCCGCGTTAACGCAATTTCAAAACAGACGGCGGCGTCGCTGCCGTCAACAATGAGAAACCTAATAAGCCGGGCGTACAGTCCTCATCCTAATGCCCGCCTATGGCTTATCTTTACCTCTTGTTCCTTGGATGTTTACCCACATGTGGGGTGATCACTCTCTAACCCACATCACTCCTTGTGGCGGGTAGTTTGTTTTTGGGAGAGGAGGAAGGACGGGGAGAGGGGGGGGCTAAGGTTGTAGAATTTTGAGGTGGAGGCGGAGTCTTACCCCAGACAAAAGCATAACGTATATGGGGGCATCATGACCATTCGCCAAGGGAAGTCACCCACAAACAAAGTTGGAAAAAAGTGTGTGTGTGGGTGGGGGGGGGGTAACTTTTTCGTCCACAAAACAAAGGATGACGATTTGTCTTTGTGAGGGTAAGAAATAGATGCAGTGTTATTGACACAGATATCAGTCAGATAATTAAACAATTAGGTGTAAATATTGCGGATATTGGTCAAACGGACCAAAGAAGTGTGTGTGGGGAGGGGGGGGACAGAAAATATAGAAAAATGCGTTCAGAAGGGGGGGGGGTGGAACAAATGAAATGGGAGGCTACTCCGGCCACAGAAAGCGTGGATCCGTGGATTCGCGATAAGCAGAATGAAAGGTGTGGCGGTCATGGTGGAGCACGTGCAAAAATAAACTGTAATCGTATCGAAATAATGCACAGGCGAACTCACGGGCCTCTAGATGTGTAACACGGCGAATAGGGAGTCGGAGTAAACCCTCACAATATACAGTGGTGGAGAAATCATCCTTACCCCCCCCCGCGCGAAAACAATTTTTTTAAATATCATATATATATATATATATATATATATATATATATATATATATATATATATATATATATATATATATATATATATATTTAATGAAGGCCTTTTGAGTTTTGTTTGGCCACGACGTGGTCTAGACTCTAGACATGGGGTGTTATCAGGGGGTGTTATCAGGAGGTGTTATCAGGGGGTGTTATCAGGAGGTGTTATCAGGAGGTGTTATCAGGAGGTGTTATCAGGGGGTGTTATCAGGAGGTGTTATCAGGAGGTGTTATCAGGGGGTGTTATCAGGAGGTGTTATCAGGAGGTGTTATCAGGAGGTGTTATCAGGGGGTGTTATCAGGGGGTGTTATCAGGGGGTGTTATCAGGGGTGTTATCAGGGGGTGTTATCAGGAGGTTTTTATTTTATTTTAAGGTCATCAACCGTCCTGTCCCCCTTTCGCTGCTGCAGCTGGGTTATGTCAGCAGTTATGACGGAGCCCTCGCTACACTCTCGGGTGAGTGACTGCAAACCGAGACCCACGAGAAACGTGGACACAAATTGTTACGATTCTCAGAAACCGATTTAAAAGTTGATACAGATAAAGTAGAATCTCATACAGGACTAGGATGAACATATAGAATCTCATACAGGACTAGGATGAACATATAGAATCTCATACAGGACTATGATGAACATATAGAATCTCATACAGGACTAGGATGAACATATAGAATCTCATACAGGACTAGGATGAACATATAGAATCTCATACAGGACTAGGATGAACATATAGAATCTCATACAGGACTAGAATGAACATATAGAATCTCATACAGGACTAGGATGAACATATAGAATCTCATACAGGACTAGGATGAACATATAGAATCTCATACAGGACTAGGCCGAACATATAGAATCTCATACAGGACTAGGATGGACATATATAATCTCATACAGGACTAGGATGAACATATAGAATCTCATACAGGACTAGGATGAACATATAGAATCTCATACAGGACTAGGCCGAACATATAGAATCTCATACAGGACTAGGATGGACATATATAATCTCATACATGACTAGGATGAACATATAGAATCTCATACAGGACTAGGATGAAAATATAGAATCTCATACAGGACAAGCATGAACATATAGAATCTCATACAGGACTAGCATGCACATATAGAATCTCATACAGGACTAGGATGGAAATATTGAAACTCATGGAAAGAATTAACTTTGATTCCAAGAAAGGGACAGAATGAACACACATAACCTTTCAAGCAAAGAGTCCAGCGCCAATGTTTCTGAGACCCAACAGTAAAGACGGTAAATGTTGTACGAGAGTTTGTATATAATCGGGGGACGAGACGAAATGCCGAGGGCATTTATTAGGCCAAATACAGGCAATTTTTACAACTTCCTGTCGCTCGTAGGTCTCACACCGAGGACGCTACGGTCAAAATGAGGCAATTTTCAGACTGTCCCCCGTGTGTAATGACAGTGTAGTAAGTCGCGAGGAGAGGGGGTATAAATCGGAGGTCACATTATAACGAGGTCATCGAAAGGTTAAAGGCCAACGTCAATACCCGTAAGGCACATGATGTTTATTTGACAGGCCTATAAGCTTGTTGTCTTTTCATTTTTATTAAATCCCTTATATTAACTTCGCGGCCGTCTCTCTCTGTCTGTCTCTCTCTCATCATCTCATGGGCTCGGCGGGCGGAAAAACAGAAGTCAAAAATGACCCACTTCCAATGATCCGATCGAACTGAAATTTGGCACACGGACCCGTCTTACCTAACAATGCATCGTATCAAAATTTCAGATCGATCGAACGTACCGTAATTAAATTAATGCATTTTTAGTTTATATGAGGTATGTAATTTAAAATCACGATTTGTTATTGTTTTTTTGCCACGTGAAAGTTTGAGCATTGAGGCGACCCAACGAAACGACGGTGCGCTTTTGTTTACATTTTACGTGTCACTCTGAGCTCGGTCAAGCGAATCGGTGACCAGACTTTTCCCCTCTCCCCCTCCCCCCCACCCCTCCCCCCCTAGGGTTATGAAGCAAACTTGTGTTAAGACAGATTCAGTCTGTAAATGTTTGAAAATAATCAATACTGTTAGTTATTTCTCATATATAAGGGATTTATAGTCAAAAACTTTGTTTTTACGGGTTTATTTTTAAATCCCTTATATTAACTTCACCGCCGTCTCTGTCTCTCTCTCTGTCTGTCTCTCTCTCATCATCTCATGGGCTCGGCGGGCGGAAAAACAGAAGTCAAAAATGACCCACTTCCAATGATCCGATCGAACTGAAATTTGGCACACGGACCCGTCTTACCTAACAATGCATCGTATCAAAATTTCAGATCGATCGAACGTACCGTAATTAAATTAATGCATTTTTAGTTTATCCTTATATGAGGTATGTAATTTAAAATCACGATTTGTTATTGTTTTTTTGCCACGTGAAAGTTTGAGCATTGAGGCGACCCAACGAAACGACGGTGCGCTTTTGTTTACATTTTACGTGTCACTCTGAGCTCGGTCAAGCGAATCGGTGACCAGACTTTTCCCCTCTCCCCCTCCCCCCCACCCCTCCCCCCCTAGGGTTATGAAGCAAACTTGTGTTAAGACAGATTCAGTCTGTAAATGTTTGAAAATAATCAATACTGTTAGTTATTTCTCATATATAAGGGATTTATAGTCAAAAACTTTGTTTTTACGGGTTTATTTTTAAATCCCTTATATTAACTTCACCGCCGTCTCTGTCTCTCTCTCTGTCTGTCTCTCTCTCATCATCTCATGGGCTCGGCGGGCGGAAAAACAGAAGTCAAAAATGACCCACTTCCAATGATCCGATCGAACTGAAATTTGGCACACGGACCCGTCTTACCTAACAATGCATCGTATCAAAATTTCAGATCGATCGAACGTACCGTAATTAAATTAATGCATTTTTAGTTTATCCTTATATGAGGTATGTAATTTAAAATCACGATTTGTTATTGTTTTTTTGCCACGTGAAAGTTTGAGCATTGAGGCGACCCAACGAAACGACGGTGCGCTTTTGTTTACATTTTACGTGTCACTCTGAGCTCGGTCAAGCGAATCGGTGACCAGACTTTTCCCCTCTCCCCCTCCCACCCACCCCTCCCCCCTAGGGTTATGAAGCAAACTTGTGTTAAGACAGATTCAGTCTGTAAATGTTTGAAAATAATCAATACTGTTAGTTATGTCTCATATATAAGGGATTTATAGTCAAAAACTTTGTTTTTACGGGTTTGTTTTATTACTTTTATGTATAATATCTCTATACATATAAGACGCATTTGTCTGCCTGTCTGTCTGTTCCCTATTAACTCAAGATCCAGATAACCAAATAACGTGAAATTTGGTACACGTACACAAAATTATACCGGAAGGGTTATTAAACAGGTTTCGTTCCATATATATAAGATACTGGGGGCCGGGGGCCCAAAATGAAGTTTTTCCTTACATGAGCTATATAAAATAAAAATTATTGAAAATTAAGAAGTAAAATAATGACGCAAAATAATAAACATTTTGGTGTCGAGATTAACAAGAAGGCGATTATCGCCATAAAATAATTGTTTTGTTGTTGTTGCTTTGCTGTTGTTGCTTTTGTTGTTGTAGTTGTTGTTTTGTTGTTGTTGCTTTGTTGTTGTTTTGTTTTTGTTGTTGTTAAACCCGGGGAGGGCCGGGTACTTGCCCCTAGTGTATATATATATATATATATATATATATATATATATATATATACACACACACAAGTTAATATAAATTATTATATACATATAAACCTAAAGGTATTATTCGATTATCATATTTGTCACATTACATTTCAAAATAATTAGGCTAGTTTTTGTGTGCAAAATACGATAATGACGTCTATGGTATGAAACGATGACGTAATATTGTTTATTTTCCCAACTCGGAGAAGGAAATTGATGCTGCGTCGGTGCGAAAATAAATTTAAGACAGTTTTTTGTTACAGTTTTTTTTACAATTTTTAAGTGATGGGTCGAATAATCGTTAAAAAATAATTTAATCGTTAAAAAATTTTAACGAGTAAACGAGAAATTAATCGTTATTTTTCGAAGCCCTAAACAAGATATTTATTTAGTCTCAAAAATCGCGATAGTATTGTCCAGTTTTCCGTGGCAAAATATAACTCTTAAAAATAAACAACCCCGTAAAAAACAAAGTTTTTCACTATAAATCCCTTAAATATGAGACAGAACTGAACGCGACAAACATGTACAGAATAAAACTGACTTTAGTATTGTCCCCTTTGCTGTAAAACCGGGGGAGGGGGCGGGGGAGGGGTGTGTGGTCACCGATGGCATGAGTGAACGACTCAAGTGGCACGGGACGCCGAACAATAACAAACCGTGAAATTGAATTACCTAAAGTTATATAGAGATAAACTAAAAGTACATTAATTTAATTATAGTACATTCGATCGATCTGAAATTTTGATCCGATGCATTGTTAGGTGACACGAGTCTATGTGCAAAATTTCTGCTCGATAGCATTACGGGAAGTGGGTCATTTTAGACTTTTGTTTTCCGCCCGCGAACGAGATGACGACAAGATTTCAAAGTTAATATAAGGGATTTAATAACGGATTTAATAACACACACACAAAAAAGACAAGTAAGCCAGTATGAACATATGTCATTTTTGTTTCTTTTCTGAAACGAACCTTAACATGTTTTTATTTTATAGAATGTGACCCTCTTCACCAAAAGTTTGGAACCCCTTTATTTGAGTAATTGGTTAAATCAAGCGGTAATATTACCTTCAACTCCGTGGAATACTTTAGTATAATTGATAACCTAATGTGACAACTTGCCGGGAGGGCATTTGCCGTAGTAAATTTACTAAGACATTGATGACACCACCCAATGTGCACGCCTGGTCCTAGCCTTAATGACAGCTGGTTAATTTGGTCTGGTCCTAGCCTGAATGACGGCTGGTTAATTTGGTCTGGTCCTAGCCTGAATGACAGCTGGTTAATTTACTCTGGTCCAAGCCTGAATGACAGCTGGTTAATTTGGTCTGGTCCTAGCCTTAATGACAGCTGGTTAATTTAGTCTGGTCCAAGTCTGAATGACAGCTGGTTAATTTGGTCTGGTCCTAGCCTGAATGACAGCTGGTTAATTTGGTCTGGTCATTGCCTGAATGACAGCTGGTTAATTTGGTTTTCAACAAATGAATTGATGAACTATGTGCAATGAGGGCACGAACCGAAACCCACGCGAGGGCTTTTATTTCAATTATTATTATCTTTAACAGGGTTTGTTTGAAAAAAAAACTCGTTAGGGAAATTCGCCCCGACCGCGAAGGGACACCACTAAGATAAGGCTCCAGATAACTCGCCCCATTTAAAGAAACGCAACTGCGAGAATTCGTGCTGAATCGTGCGGGAGCGCTGAATGACGACTTTGAGGCGCATTTGTTCCCAAGAGCCAATTCGCAGGCGCGCGGATCTCCTGTTGACGTTTAAAATATTTCGCCGCGAAAGCCTCCGAGCCCTGGCCACGAGATTTGGGGCGAGTCTGTCCCATGCCGTGCCTCTATAATCTTGTGTTTATCACGAGTCTTAAGACTAATCGACGGCGATCTAGCGAGGGATTCGGGCAGTCAACGAGGCGGTTACGTACATCAGTCTTAATTAGGGAGGGTTGAAAGCTAGACGCGTTTTTAGAAAGACGGGGAAGGGAGGGGGAGGGGAGGAAATAGTGGCGGGATATGCATCGAGGGAGGGACGTAGCTGTTCTGTAATTACCCTCCCCCCTCCTCTTTCCAAAACACACATTTTTATTTCAACAAAGAAGTAGCGGTTTCCTTAAAATCTTGTAAACGAGTTTTGTTGTTTGTTTTTATTATAACTCCCGTTAAAAATATTAATTTGCAAGTACTTTAAAGAGATATTCCAATAGAGATCGTGTCAACGAAACATTTAATTCTGTCCCTTGTACCGCCATTAACTAGCGAAGGCGATGGTGTTTTAAGAGGCTTTAAATAAACACTTTGCAATGCCACGTCATTTCTGTTTGTTCAGTCAACGTTGCATCACTTTACTTGCCATTTAAGAGATGTGTAAACACAAATAAGTTTATAGGCGTAGGTTTAAATTGTTTCATATAAACCATGTGTACTGACCGATTCGAGCTACGCCGTGAACGAGAGCTAAATGTGTAACAATACAACTTGAACCTCGGCCTGTAGATGTGTCCATAAATGTGGTTGAAATTAAATCTATTATAAATAAATATACTTAATTGAAATAGATTATAAATAATACACTTTTTTAAAAAAGATTATATTTTAAATAACATAAATTTTAAGAAAAAAAAATGTAATCTTCCAAAAGCTTGCCTCAGAGATAAAGAACCTAAATAAAAAATGGGAAGATCACCCCAAACTAATTCAAGCTAATTCAGGGGGGACAAGACTGCGTCAGCAATCAGACATATTTAGACGCAGTACATTTCACTTAACAGAAAGTGTTGAAAGGACTGAGTGTTTTTTAATGGAACTTGTGGGGAAGATATGTGAGTTGGGGAGGGAGGGGAGGGCTGGATATGACTGAAGCCCTGTTACCGTTACTTCAGAGATCTTCTTTTTTTTTAAACTTCATTCCTCTATAGTATAGAGTCTATACGGCCAACGCAGTCGAGACTCGAAATTAACTGGATGGTCTCGTGAAATCTAACACCCTCGAGATTTCCTCGTGGCATTTGGCGCGTGTCAAATCACGAGCTAGCACCACACACGCACGCGCAATCACGTCTAAGTCAAACCTAGGGGCAGCCTTTAAGAATGTACTCTACATTGGGGTAGCTCAGTCCAGGGCACTAAAGATGTGGGCAGCAATTTTAGAATATACACGAGAGTAGGGTAGCTCAATACAGGAAGTGATTTAGATTTAGATCTCTTTCGTAGATCCTATACAGATTAACAAAACCAAAATGAAGAGAGCATGCCGAATGATGCGACTGCAGGGCAAATCTTAACGTAGCCTTCAACACGGACAGTGTAGCAGTGAACATTTTGTCAACAAGGCGATGGGAGCGTCCTGGGAACAAAGCTCGAGCAACTCTTGGAGGGAATCGGCTGTTACCACTCTACTCTCCCTTGCATGCACATTCCCGTGATAATTCTTTAGCACCACTGCAAAGTTTGGACGTAGGTCTACTCCACAGTCGCAAACTCTGTCAGGAACACAAAGCTTCGTCTCATGATGAAAAAACAAGACGACTGTGCAACTAGTGAAACAGGTGATAAACAAACACGTGTAGTGTGTGTCAATGATTCTGTTTGTGTATCCGTGGGTGTGTATGTGTTTGTATATTACTGGGTTTTTTAAATATTTATTTGGCAGTCCAATCTATAATTTTACTCACTAACAAACAACTAAAGTAACTGCAGTTATCAGTAGAGGATATAGCCCCCCCCCCACGGGGCAAGGTACGCTAATGACCTATGGCCTCAAGGCCCTCCCCCACCCCCAACCCCTCAACTTCTTCACGTAATTTTTTAATGCTCTTACTCGCACGGGCGCCCCTAGATGTTGTAGTGTGTGTGTAAGTAGTAAACCTTGAGTTCTCACGGTGCCGTAGTAAGGGTGTGGCATGTGAGTCCAGGCGCGGTGAGGGTGGGGGTGGTGGTGGCGGCGGCGGCGGCGGGGAAAGAAAGGTGGGGTAAATGAGCAGCATGGAGCAGTTCTAATTGCTCACGTGCAACCCCCCTCCCCCCCCCCAAAAGAAGAAAAAAACGTCAAGGAAACCTTCAACTCCGTCGCTACGTTTGTAAAGAGTCAAGAACAGATAACATCAACAATTGGACAACCAAGAGTGAGCGCACTTTGTCTTGAGTTACCTCCCCAGATTGTCTCGCCGCGGTCCTCCCCGCAGACCACAATAAGATAAGGCCGTATAAGAGGAGCCCTGTAATTTGCACGAGGCGAGGAATCAGATAAATCCAAGGCTCGAGACAGACTCGTGTTTTCAAATCCTTTGTCTTGGACTTAAACTCGTAGATTTCAACTTGGTTGGGGAAGTTTTGAAACGTGGTAGGTGGTGGGGGGGGGGACGACTTTTTTTTTCCTTTCTTTTTTTTGTAACGGTTCACAGTTCACATTCAACGTGTGACGGCCACTTGATTCAAGAGATGTTTGGCTATCTGCACGGTAACCATCTTTTTAAAGTACATGTATCTTAAAATATTCAGTAACCTGTATTTATGTATATTATTGATATTGCTTTATTTGACCGGCGATCATCAATCCTAGTTTTAATAAAATCAAATAACTTTTTGAGGGTCTAATTAATACTGTCATAAACAGTATTACAGCACAATCAAAATAAATCTAAAAATAATTGGTTAAAATGCTTACCGGTAGTTCAAAAAAATTTCATAACATGTAAGCGCTACTCTCCCTGCAAATGTTATTTTTAAAATTCATTTTTAACTTAAATTGAACAAACATTTTTTTTTATTAATTAAATTTATAAAAAATTAAGCTTTTTTTGTTAATTAAATATATTTTTAACAACACATTACACATAAATGATTAAATAAGATTAAAACTACAAAGATGGCGGAGAGTAAATAAGATCGTTATGTTTCAGCCCTCAATCCCCACTCGGCCACCAGTCCGATCAATTCGAATTTCTGACGAGGCGTTTTTCCGTATCATCTCGTCTGCTCGCGCCAAACCAAAAATTCGAGACGACGCCGAGAAGTTATATTCACTATTTTATTTTAAATTCGATAATTTTTTAATATATATCTTTGGAGGGGGGTGGGGGGAGAGAACCCGCTCAAGGGGACAGAGTTAGAGGTAATAGGATCCTGACATGAGCTAATAAGAACAGTTTTTTTAAAGTTGATTTTATTGTGTGTTTTTTTAAAACCAAAATTTTGATTCATGTGTGTGACGTCATGTGCCATTGCCAACATTTTTATGCATATGCACAGACCGCGCAATAATTTCGTCTATATATAACTCCTCCCCAGACTTTCGTTATTGACGGCCTGATATTTTCTATTACGCTGTTGAAAGCAGGCGGTGGGGTGGGCCAGTCAGACGACGAGGACGTCTTAAGAACTCGCTCGAGTCTCGGCACTGATACATTGCTGCTGGGTTAATGAGAGATGTTCTGAAATATGTAACACAAAACTTGGACACGTAAAATAAAGAGAAGTACAGCGGGGTTTTTTTTTAAATAAAAATTTTAAACATTTTTTTTTAAAAACCGTATTATTGGAGGACAAGTCATGTTAATTATGCGTAATAAGGCATTACATGGAACGGGGATGGACCTAACTAACGGGGGATAATCCTAACGGGGATAATCCTAAAAAACGGGGATAATCTTCACCAATTGGGATAATCCTAACGGGGATGATACTAACGGGGATGATCCTCACCAATCGGGTTAATCCCAACGCGGATAATCCTAACAAACGGGGATAATCCTAACAAACGGGGATAATCCTAACAAACGGGGATAATCCTAACCAACGGGGATAATCCTAACCAACGGGGATAATCTTCAGCAATTGGGATAATCCTAACGGGGATGATCCTAACTAACGGGGATGATCCTAATCAACGGAGATGGTAAACAGCCAAACAAACTGAGGAGGATGGTCTCATCTTGAAGGGTCTGCTCCTCAAATTAAAACATTTGACGACCAGCTTAACCATTAACCCCCCAAACCCCAGAGAGACCCCCAACCCCTCGCAGACATGTTACTTGCACCCTGGGATATTTCAATTTTCAAAATTGACAGGCAATTTCACGTGGTGGCATTTGGAGTTTCCGCGGATGACATCTGTAAAAAAAATTATAATAAAGTGTGTTTGTGTGTGTTTGGGGGGGGGGTACGCGTCCTGTTTTTACGCAATAAGATTTGTGTAATAAGCTGTCACGTGTTGTGTATAGGATGGACCGCCCTCGTTAATGGCTCGGGTGCTACACCCGGCCTGTAAAAATTGTGCATTCTGACCTGCGTGATGGGTCGGCCACGAGAGCTTCGTTGTGCTGAAATATTTATAACCACCGGTAAATATAGTTCAGTATGGATGGCTTTCTGGCGCCCAATCCTGGAATTCAATTTCTGAACGGCGCAAGAAGAATAGTTAGGCACGCGTTAATAAGAATATTTAGGCACGCGTTAATAATAATATTTAGGCACGCGTTAATAATAATATTTAGGCACACGTTAATAAGAATATTTAGGCACGCGTTAGTAAGAATATTTAGGCACGCGTTAATAAGAACAGTTAGGCACGCGTTAATAATAATATTAAGGCACGCGTTAATAAGAATATTTAGGCACGCGTTAATAATAATATTAAGGCATGCGTTAATAATAATATTAAGGCATGCGTTAATAATAATATTAAGGCACGCGTTAATAAGAATATTTAGACACGCGTTAATAATAATATTAAGGCATGCGTTAATAATAATATTTAGGCACGCGTTAATAACGAACTGGAAAGTAGATCGTTATTATTTAGCTACGGCTATGATGTCTATGTGTCCGTTAATTTGTTGGAATATTATTGTATTTTCAATCTTAAAAAATGTGAGCGCTGATTTCCTTTTGTTCACCGGTTCCACCATGTATTCCCTGTTGGTCACCCGGATCCACCATGTATTACCTGTTGGTCACCGGTTCCACCATGTATTACCTTTTGGCCGCCGGTTCCACCATGTATTACCTGTTGGTCATCGGTTCTACCATGTATTACCTGCTGGTCACCGGGTTCCACAATGTATTACCTGTTGGTCACCGGCTCCACCATGTATTACCTGCTGGTCACCGGCTCCACCATGTATTACCTGTTGGTAACCGGCTCCACCATGTATTACCTGTTGGTCACCGGCTCCACCATGTATTACCTGCTGGTCACCGGCTCCACCATGTATTACCTGTTGGTCACCGGCTCCACCATGTATTACCTGCTGGTCACCGGGTTCCACCATGTATTACCTGTTGGTCACCGGCTCCACCATGTATTACCTGCTGGTCACCAGCTCCACCATGTATTACCTGCTGGTCACCCGGTTCCACCATGTATTACCTGTTGGTCACCCGGTTCCACCATGTATTACCTGTTGGTCACCCGGTTCCACCATGTATTACCTGCTGGTCACCGGGTTCCACAATGTATTACCTGTTGGTCACCGGCTCCACCATGTATTACCTGCTGGTCACCCGGTTCCACCATGTATTACCTGCTGGTCACCGGGTTCCACAATGTATTACCTGTTGGTCACCGGCTCCACCATGTATTACCTGCTGGTCACCGGGTTCCACCATGTATTCAACAAATCTAATAATTCCAAGTAACGCGGTGATCATTCTCATGAGCTGAGGACGATCTCGATATACTCTCGCTGGTTCAAAGGTCAACGAGTTTCTGGCGAGGAAGATGTAGATATCTGCCTGTTACGGCTGGAAATCTTGAACGAGGCTATGGGATGCGGTTTTAAAGTTGAAAGAACCGGACAAGAGATTATTTTGTAACGGGAAATAACTCTTAATTCTTTAGCAGGAAGGCCGCATGCCCCGCCCACCATCAAGCTACAGTAGGGGACGCGGGTATTTTGTTGAAGAAAAAAAATTAAATTTAAAAATAAAAAATATTTAAAAACTTTAAATGTGTTTTTTTTTAAAATTAAATTTTCACTGGTCCTGGGAATGGGGTCAATCCTGTTCCAAAAATTTCAACCGATAAACGGAACAAATTCCCGCTCCCCTCTCTTGGCGTTAACCAAAAAAATTTTTAATGATTGTGTCGGGAGTTTTAGAACGGGTTTTTAAAAAAAAATAGTGGGGGGGGGGAGGGGGAGGAAGACTACTCTAGAGGACGGGGGCGGGTGTAAGGTGAGCTGGTCACAATGGCCGATGACCCCAGAGACGGGGGGATCGCGGGGTCATTGTTGGACTTGAAAGGCGCCGACACGGGCTGTGATTTTCGTCAAATGATGACTTCCTGTTCCCCCCCCCGCCCCACACAGACATCCACACACACACATTTCTACCACCTCACCCCTTCTAGCACCGCACACGACAGCACACTCAAACAGGTTCTTTCCCCACCCCCACACTTTTCCCCTCCCCGAACAGAAGGTACTACCGGACAGAAAGAAGTTTTAGAAAACACCAAACTATCAGGGCGCAACACGCGTATTTCCCGGTCACCGCCCTACAGCACTGTCCATACGACACGATAATTTATAGAAGCGGTCCTCAAATTTGTATGGTGGGGCGGGTGTAGACAAACTTCCCCTTTCTTTCTACTTTGTTTCGTATTTAAAAACTAGTACCAGCGCCGACCGAGGGATTTTTGGTATGAAGACAGGTAACGTGTCATCCCGTGGGTAGTAGGAAACAGCGTGAGGACCATTGGGCATCCATCTCCTGGTTTTCCAAGATCTCATCCAAGCCCTGCAACCCTAACCCAACCGCCCCCCCCCCTGGAGGCGATTCCTGGTTTCATTTGTCCAGCTGAGTTTAGGCCACGGGATAAGATGAAATTGTGAAAAATGACAAAACAACTTGGATTGACAGGACATTCGTCGCCCTCATACCCCACCCACCCACCCTGACATTGCTCCCCACAATCACATGGCTTTCCACCCTACCACCGTCCCAACTCATTACCCTCCCGTACGATCCCCCCCCCCAACTACAGACACCTCACACTATCCATCCGCTCCACCCAGGACCTCTTTTTCCGACAACATCTCATTCTTGTCAGACAATTTATGAATACACAAGCCGACCGACTGTTGTCCAGAGATGCAGAAAAAAATATGTACAGCAATGAATATCTGAAACACAATTAAAACATCTGAATACCAAAAACTAAACAAAAAAACAACATCGGAATACTAATGAAAACATCTGAAAGGCAATGATAACATCTGAACCATAATATGCCATTTTGGCCTTGAAATTTTTCGGTGAATATGATATCACAAAGACGGGATGGATGCAGGCGCCACTTACAAGCTTACTGTGGACGAAATAACTATTCGGTTGTTTTATTTTTAATTATTCAAATAAAAGAATTAATTCATTTCACTGCGAGTTGACCAAATCCATGACGTCATTGTTTTTCAATATCATCAAAACTCTCGGACCAACTTTTCAAAACACAAGTAACCTCGCAAAGAAAGTTCTGCCATACAAACAATTTTAGGATCAAAGTTGCCTCTAGAATTTACACCCACACACACACACACTTTTTACTCCCCCACAAACCCCCCCCCCGATGTGTTTTGAAGTTAACAGAACCCTTCTGTGATGGGGGCGGAGGGAGGGGGGATAGGGCTAAAGTGTAGAAAAGAGCTCTCTAATTCTATCACCCTGTGAATACATGAATATTAATTTCCTCTTGTATATACAATCCGATATTGGCTTCGCGTCATCACTCACACATTGACAAGCTTGTCAATTTAGTCTGGCGTCGTGTCTCCGTTGATAAAATAACATCTCGCTTGTTGCAGTAACGGGATATTAACCCCTTTTTATTTTCGGCCCTCGTTGCCTTCTCGGCCGGTACTCGATCTTTATTTTAAGACAAAGGGGAGACGACCCTCGAGTGAAGGGCCATAACCTTTCAAAGACAGCTCACCAGATGACCAATGTTTGACCAGCTGACTGGACAGTTGTGGACAGTCGATGCTTCTTTTCTCTCCCGCTGTCCAGCCCAGACCCAACCGAATCCAATCGTCTTTTGTAAGGCGCTGTCCACCCCACGAGTGATCTTCTCGTGCAAACATCAGTCGCGACTTAAAAACGTAAGTTCAGCTGGCGGAGGGGAGAGAATGGCAAGATGGGACGTAGTTGCTGATGTGCACTAATCACTTGAGACGTAACATCAACTGAAGGGCTCAACTCCAGTCGTATTGTAGGGTAAAGAAATACAAGATGGGACGTAGTGGTTGTTGTGCGCTACTCTACTGATTGATGTCTGTTGGTAATTGACATCTGATGATTTTTTTTCGGCGCTTTACTGCGCGTCTATTTAACTTTTGTTTTGTGTTCGTCTAGAATGATCTAGAAGGCTCTAGACGAATGTAGTGATTAAAAGTCGGGTCACCTTCTCACCGTACGACACCCCCCCCCCTCATCCAGCCCCTAAACGAGCCACCGACATCAGTTCACATCAAAGTTGGTGGTGGTTCCGTCCTTGACCTAGGGGGAATATCTATCGCCAAAGCTCGGTAAGTAAACCAGTGACAAAACCCGTCTTACCCCCCCCCTTTAGAAACTCGTTCACCCGTGGCCGTCATTGGACGAGGGCGACACTAAGGTCTGTGAGGGCTAAACGGGGTATCTAGCAGTGGCCATTCATTCAGCCTTTTAAACACTTCACATACTTTTTGACATCATACCTGGCAAGAGTGAAAGGGGTGGGGTGGAAAGCCGTATATCTAGTTAAAGTCCAGGGGAATAGTGGGGACTCGTATGTTTAAAAAATAAAAGTTTTAAAAAAAAGAACTTGTAATTATTTTATTTTTTATTTCAAAGGGAGGGGAAAAAAGCGCATTTGAAGGGAGATAAGCGATTTAATTTTTATTTTAAATTTAACTAGATTTATAACATCAATTTTTAATTATTTTTAATAATTAGTTGTTTTTTTTTATAAATTTCTTTTAACTTTATTTTGAGGGGATCTTTGCTCTATTACACCAACACACATATATTTTATTGTGCTATAGTACTGTTAATAATAGTATTAATAAGACTTGGACCCTTCGAAAGTTACTTTAAGTCTTGTGTGCTAAGATTCGCTGAGTCAGAGAGTACCACCATCATCACGGACACTGACATCAATGAATACGTTTGGTGCGCTAAGATTCGCTCTGAGTCCCAGGGTGCTAACATCAGCACTTCCATTACGTTTAGCATGCGGGGGTGTTAAGGGTGTTTCTCCCCCCCCCCAACATCCCCCCCCCCGCATCTATGATTCACCCCAAATAAGACCGACAACTGCTTGCTACAAGTAAATGTGATGAGCTTAATCCAGGGGCGGTCTCCTCAAGTAAGAGGAGGGGGGGGCCCTGTGTTGTTTGTTGGGAGGAAGGGGCGGGGTACCACCGCATGTGAGCAGTTGTTTACAGAAATAGACAATAGCATGTGATGCATGTTACATAGCCGTGAGACCAGGCCGGGCGGTGGGGGGGGTGGAGGTGAGGGGGCTGCAGGTAAGCTCTGTGATGCGGTGTAGTGATAAGGGGACGACAATACAAACAGGTGAGAGGGATTAAGCTTGACCTTAACCTTGGCACTCTTTTTTTTTATATGAACGTAAGCCTCATCACAACTCGGGACTACGATTGGATGCTGAAATCCATGCTGCTCGGCCGGGGGGGGGGTGAAGAGGAGGTTAATTATCAGTTCATTAGCAGGTGAGATGAAGTAGAGGTGGAGGGAAATGTAAGGTAGTTATTGACCCCTGCCCATGTCCTATAGTGAAGAACTGCAATGAAACATGAGAGATAAGAGACTAATAGAGAAGAGAGTCAATCACTATAATAATATACAGGAACAACTCTTATCTTCTTATCTGTTTACAGACGCTCCTTCTATACAGAAGATTATTGCGTCCTACGCTTATCTATGGTTTGTGTTTAGTTGTTGGTTTTCCTGGATTCTTCAGGCAACCCATTCCACGCCCGAATTCCGGACGGGAAGAAGGAAAACTTGTATGTGTTTGTTCTTGCATACGGTATAAGAAAGGTGTTTTTATTCTTATGTCTATCTGAGGGTTGTATTAAGTTATCTTTGTGTTGTATTTCTAAATTAGAATTAATTGCTTTATGTATGATTACTACTTTGCTCTTGGTTCTTCTATCCTCTAGTGTTTCAAGGTTTAATGATTTAACTAATGGTGTTATTCTTGTCAGTTTCGAATATTCTCCAGTAATGAATCTGGCAGCTCTTTTTTGAATTTGTTCTAGTTTATCAATGTTTTCTTTGGTGGATGGGTCCCATACAGAAGATGCATATTCTAGTACAGGTCTCACCAAAGTGAGGTAGCATTTTAGTTTTATATCTCTATTACATTTGTTAAAGTTCCTTTTTATAAAGCCCAAGGTCTTGTTTGATTTTTTAATAACTTCATTGACATGGGGATTCCATGATAGTTTCTCATTTATTAAGACTCCTAAGTATTTTGCATCTTTAGTTTGGGTCAGTTCTTTTCCATGAATGTAATATTTTGAATTTATTTGTTTCTTTTTCTTTGGAGATGCTCTTATATTATTGCTGCAGGGATGTTTGGAGAATGGTGAAACATTGATTTATTTTTTCCTGGTTATTTAGCATTTAATGATACACCTGAATCTCGTTATTTACATAGATGATTCTTAGGATACGAGAAGAATGGGAATACTTCATTAGGATACGGGATGTATGGGAATACTTCATTAGGATACGGGATGTATGGGAATACTTCATTAGGATACGGGATCTATGGGAATACATTATTAGGATACGGGACCAATGGGAATACTTTATTAGGATATGGGATAAATAGGAATACTTTGTTAAAACTGAAAGGTCGTGGGATGGGGGTGATCCCCATTACCATAGTAAACCTAAGTGGAATGGCTCAGCTGTACAGCCAGGTTCGTCCTTGACCTACCTGAAAGACAGGAGCACTCGTAGCTGTAGGGACCCGTCCTGTTGCAGGTGCCATTGTTTTGACAGGGGGAGGGCAGGCAAGGGATGTAGTTGTCCACACAGTGTGTCCCGGTGTACTCAGGGGTGCAGACACACCTGGCAGAGTGGACACAAGACAGTTAAAAGGTAATGTGGACAAAAGTGTACAGACGCACATGGCAGAGTGGACACAAGACAGTTCAAAGGTAATGTGGACAAAAGTGTACAGACGCACATGGCAGAAGCGACACAAGACAGTTTAAAGGTTATGTGTAAATGTATGTACAGACGCACCTGGCAGAGTGGACACAGGACAGTTTAAAGGAAACATGTACATACACACTGTATCCAGGCAAAATGACAAAAGACAAAACCACAAGCGACACATCAAGATGGAGCATAGTGACATCAGCTTTACTCACTCGTAGCTTCCAAACTTGTTGATGCATTTCCCGCCATTTTTGCAGATCTGGCTGTCCTGGGCGCACTCGTCCACGTCGTCCATGCAGGTGACGCCCCTGTATCCCGGCTTACAGGCGCACTCGAAGCCTCCATCGTTTGGCGTGCATGTGCCGCCGTTTCTGCACGGCATTGAGGCGCAGTGGTCCTCTTGGGCGCACAAGGGACCTTGATGGACAATGACATGTTAGTTATGTCACGTTGTTAAATGGTGCTCTGCGCTCGCTCATTTCGTAGTCCCTTCTAATTACCTTACCACACAAGTCACTTCTAAACACCTTACACTGAAAGTCTCTCTTGTAACACCTTACCCAGAAAATCACTTCTAAACACCTTACCCTGAAAGCCATAGCTAAACACCTTACACTGAAAGTCTCTTTTGAACACCTTGCCCAGAAAATCACATATAAACACCTTAAAACTGAAAGTCACATCTAAACACCTTACCCTGAAAGTCACATCTAAACACCTTACCATGAAAGTCACATCTAAACACCTTACCCTGAAAGTCACATCTAAGCACCTTACCATGATATCCACTTCTAAACATTTTACCCTGAAAGTCACATCTAAACACCTTACCCTGAAAGTCACATGTAAACGCCTTGCCCTGAAAGGCACATCTAAACACCTTACCCTGAAAGTCACATCTAAACGCCTTACCCTGAAAGTCACATCTAAACGCCTTACCCTGAAAGTCACATCTAAACACCTTACCCTGAAAGTCACATCTAAACACCTTACCCTGAAAGTCACATCTAAACACCTTACCCTGAAAGTCACGTTGAACACCTTACCCTGAAAGTCACATCTAAACACCTTACCCTGAAAGTCACGTTGAACACCTTACCCTGAAAGTCACGTTGAACACCTTACCCTGAAAGTCACATCTAAACACCTTACCCTGAAAGTCACATCTAAACACCTTACCATGATATCCACTTCTAAACACCCGTAACCTTAATTTAAAAACAATTCTACAAAACTGAGAGTCAACCTAAGAAAAGATTGTTTGACCAAAGACAACTCTCCACCACTGAGCACCACTGACCTCTGTATCCTATCATACACTTGCAGGTAAAGTTGGACAGCGCGTTCTTGATGAGACACTTGCCGCCGTTCAGACAAGGGTTCTTGTAGCACGCGCTCTTCTCATCTATCAGGTCGCAGATCTTGCCGATGAAACCTGCAATCAAACCCAGACGAAAACTTTCATCTCCTCTAACCCTAAAAAGACGCGTGTCCAATTTATCAGACACCTGCAATAAATGACCGGACAGGTGTGGCGTGGTTACCTCTTATCGTGCCCGCCCCTGTAAGTGCAATACCCTCCTCCCTTTACTGTATAGGGTTACCTCAAAGTCAAACCGACTAAACTTTAAGAGTGGACCCTCTACGAATCTAAACCATTTCCGGTAATTCTATCAATTTTTTGGACTCACCCACGGGGCACGTGCACTCGGCCTTGGCATCTCCGTTGACATTGAAGATGACGTCACACTTGCCCTCGTTCATGCAGAAGCCGTTACGGCATGGGTTGTCCTCTTCGCAGTACTCGCCTATGAAATTGTCACCACACCTGGGAAGAGAATGTTTTTTTGCATTTGTTTAAATGGATCAACATTTCAGACAGTGTGACAATACAACATTTCAGATAGTGTGACAAGACATTTCAGACACGCAGTGTGACAAGACATTTCAGACTTTGACAAGGCAATATTTGAGACAGTGTGACAAGACAATATTTCAGATAATGGGAAAAGGCAACATTTCAGACACAGTGGATCTCATGCTATTCGGCAAAGTGGGCTTCGAGTGATTTAAGGATGTTGAATACAAGCGCCGCGCTATATCAAAACCTGAGTTTAAACACCAGTAGATGGGAACAAGCAGCCGGCAGATTTGACGTGGATATCAGGTTGTCATGGCAACAGTTAATATTTGGTCACAACGCTCAAAGCACCGAGACACCGTGCTAGCAGGAGGACACGGTGTTGGCACGACGACACGGTGCTGACACGAAGATGCGGTGCTGACACGCGGACACGGTGCTGACACGCGGACACGATGACACGGTGCTGGCACGAGGACACGGTGCTGACACGAGGACACGGTGCTGACACGATGACACGGTGCCGACACGAAGACACGGTGCCGACACGAAGACACGGTGCCGACACGAAGACACGGTGCCGACACGAGCACACGGTGCTGACACGAGGACACGGTGCTGGCACGAGGACACGGTGCTGGCACGAGGACACGGTGCTGGCACAGAGGACACGGTGCTGTAAATGACACTAAGAATGTAATCGTTAAATCAAAGAGGGCTCCAACGATCGCTACACGCGTCTGCTCTGCAATTAAAATATGTGCATCTTCTCTAAGCTCCTGTTTGTACATTTCACTTGCCCATACTATCTAATAGCCCACCTTTCAACGAGTGAGCTTGGTCTCATCACTGCGGTCCTATGGTTGGTGAGATACATTTACATGCAAGTCCAACAGACCGTGTGTGAGTTATGATGGTGATGGGGGACTGATGGGGGACCTGTGGTTGGTGGGATACATGCAAGCCCTACAGACCGTGTGTGAGTTATGATGGTGATGGGGGACTGATGGGGGACCTGTGGTTTCTGAGATACAGCCAAGCCCTACAGACCGGGTGTGAGTTATGATGGTGATGGGGGACTGATGGGGGACCTGTGGTTGGTGAGATACAGGCAGGTCCAACAGACCTCGTGTGAATTATGATGGTGATGGGGTAGGCTGAAGCAGACAACGTCTCGGGGTGTTTCTCTTGGGGGGCGCCAAGGGGACGTAATCTGGCGTGACGCCCCTCTGTGATCTGTAGTCGGTAAGAGCCGAACAAGTGGAGGTAACTCTTGTTATCTCTTGGTAACACATGTCGTGTACATGTACACGAGCGGGGTTTATCGCCCGTGATTCATCCAACATTGTGCACACATCGAGGGTAGCGAGAGTGCGGACTTCGTCACTGTCTGGGGCCGCTTGTTTTCGCCGATTCCAGAATTTAATGTTTGCGACGTTGCGTCAGCGTAGTCTGCAAGCACCGAGTCAGCGTTAAACAGATAATTAATTCTTTGCCGACTCAGATCTAGATTCTATACGGTGTTTAAAACAATAGCTCGGACTCAAGTTTTTTCTAGATAAAATCAACATGTTTTATTATACTTAAATACGCCATTTCGAATCTATAAAGGGGGGGGGGAATAACGCAATTATGATTGGCTTGTAACCGATTCTTTAGATAATCATAGACTCAGAGTTAGAGCCATGGTCATCCGACTTAATTTTGTTTGATTCAAAAATTTTAAAGAAAAATTTCCGTTGTCAAAACATGAAAATTAGAAAGTCAAGTCTTAAAAGATTGAAAGACGAGGTAATGGGAGTGACCTTCTCACAGGAAGCGGGAGAGAAAGGAAAAAAAAGGTGTCTAAATGGGAGACCGTGGGGGGGGCGGGCGGCGGAGGCGAGTCTGGTAGCTTTAGTGCATCAACAGGAAAATGACATGATGGCACACATCTAAAAACTGCCCTCGTCTAACCCTCGAATTTCATTACGTCAAGCACGAGTGTCATAATACGTCATTAAATCAAGCACGTGTTACATTGTAAGTCATTACTTTAAACACCTGATTTGGAGTAATAAACAATTATGTTTTTAAAATAACAGCCACACGCCCCCTTCCTTTAGCGTAACGTTTTCCCTACGGGTTACAACCCTTTCCTTTAGTGTAACGTCTTCCTTACAACCCTTCCTTTAGCGTAACAACGTCTTCCTTACAACCCTTCCTTTAGCGAAACACCCTCTTCCTTACAACCCTTCCTTTAGCGTAAAAAGGCTTCCGTACAACCCTTCCTTTAGCGTAACACCCTCTTCCTTACAACCATTCCTTTAGCGTAAAAAGTTTTCCTTACAACCCTTCATTTAGCGTAAAACCCTCCTCCTTACAACCCTTCCTTTAGCGTAACACCCTCTTCCTTACAACCCTTCCTTTTCCGTAGCACCCTCTCCCCTACACTATCCTCATCACCCCCCACCACCACCACCACACCCAAAATCTCTTTCAATACCCACAACTCCATTCCACTGGAACCTCCAAGACTTACCAGAAAGTTCTTTGTACGGTCTCGGGGTAAGCTAACCCGTTCAGCACCTGGCATCTTATGGCACCACCATCCCGACCCCGCCCTCAGCCTCCTACCCACCCCACCCCCCCGAGTAGCGTTATATTTTAAGACACCAATGTCAGCAGAGTTGAGCCAGTAAGGGAAGTAAGTTTTGATATTTTCTTTTACCTCCCTTCTCACCCCCACCCCCACAATTTTTACAAGAAGACACAATCGGGTCTTAATTCTTTTCTCATAAGCCACACTCCTGCACCCTAACAAACACACATCACAGAAACCACACACACCACAAGCAATACACACAAACACACACCGCACAAACACACACACACACACACAAACACACCAAATAGCGAAGAGATTCAATTGGTATGTCAAGGCGTTAGTACGATTATCGGAAATTTGAATTATCGTCAGCATGACTTGCCGTCAGCTTGACTTGCTGTCAGACCGACTGACTTGCCATCAGCTTGACTTGCTGTCAGACCAAATGACTTGCCGTCAGCTTGACTTGCTGTCAGACCGACTGACTTGCCGTCAGCTTGACTTGCTGTCAGACCGACTGACTTGCCGTCAGCTTGACTTGCTGTCAGACCGACTGACTTGCCGTCAGCTTGACTTTTGCTGTCAGCTTGACTTGGTGTCAGACTGACTGACTTGCCATCAGCTTGACTTGGTGTCAGACCGACTGACTTGCTGCCAGACTGACTGACTTGCCGTCAGCTTGACTTGCCGTCAGCATGACTTGCTGTCAGACCGACTGACTTGCCGTCAGCTTGACTTATTTGAGGATGCATGTCTCTTGAAGAAACTGATAGAGCGACTTGAATTTTCTACAGCCCCGTTTGTTTAAAGAAACATGTTTATATATCGACAAAAAAAAACACGTGTGACGTCATAGCTAACTTTTTTTCAATGCGAAGTTGTTATAGAAATCCTCAACACATTTCATGATTTTTTTTTAAATTCGGGGGAGGGTGGGGGGGGAGGGGGGCTTGTTATACACAGTATCGGATTTTGAAAATCATCGCTCGTCGTCGTTATTTTATTCAAGAGTATCGGATTATTCTAAACTAACAACCTCAAACAATAACTTATACAACACCAACAGTTTTCGACATCAACACCTTGTGGTTGGGGCGGGGGGAGAGCGAAGAGGCCCGGGGGGAGGGGTTGTCGACAGTCCATCACATCACCATATGTTTCCCAACATTTCAAAAGTTTTCAGCCTCGGGATATCCATCATGTCTTCCAGCAAGAAAAAAAAACTTTCGTTTTTTTGGGGGGTCAGGCCTTAGACACCCTCGCCTTACGCTCGTTCCCCCCAACCCTCATCCCCCTGTTCACGAGATAGCCGGAATAGCTCAAACTCACACAAAGACAAGCGTACAGTAAAACAGATGACCGTGTTCAAGGCAAGGGGAGATCACCCCCCGACCCCGAACCAACAAGTGAGAGCTACAACAAATAATATACGTTTTAAAATAGATTTTTTATAAGGAAGAATTTCCAAGGGAGAGAAAAATGACACTTGAAGGGAGATAAAAATTAATTTTTAGATCTTTTATAAAATTATTTTAAAAAAACAACTATGAATTATAACATTAATTTCAAATTATTTATATCGTGTGCTATAGCTATGTTTATGTGTTACTAGTGTATCACCAGTCAAAAATGAAGGAAGTTTTCAAAATATCAGAATAAAAAATAACGTAATACAGAACTTTCATTTATTTTATTTATTTTTATTTGATTCATTTATTATCATATTGAACAATTGTAAGCAGAACGTTCGAAAAGTGTTATTTTTGGTGCAGTAATTTGGTGCGCTGCTTTCTAAAATTAGAAATTAGCGTTACATTACAACCATACAGACGACGGGAATTATGTATATTGATATACAAACAATCTTTTGCTATAAGCTGTTTTTCTGTGTGTTATATACAATCTGTCTTGCGTTAAATCTGTGTTTCTATGTGTTATTGACAGGTTAACGTGCGTTACATTCACATTACCTTGCGTTACATTGAGGTTAACGAGCATGGGCTTAAGTATAAAATGAAGGTTGTGGAAAAAAACACGTCCATTTGTTTTAAAGGGTGGGGGGTGGTACATTTTTTTATTGGGGGTGTGGGGGTATTTGATGTGCCTAAGGGGTTGGGGGTGTTAGAACGAAAAAATTGGGGAGAGGTGGGTGGTGGTAGAGTAATTTGCTGTGGGAGATTTGTTCCATTCAATATTTCAACTATGCCTGGAATGGGGAGCTGTCGCAGCGATGTTTGAGCGCTGTCAAGCCAGGGGACACAACTCAAACAATGTGCGGTCAACATGGAAGGGGTAAAGGAATATTTCTTCCCTTGCCGGCGGAAAGGATCGTAGTGACGGAGTGAAATTCATGTCCAGATGGTTTCCTTTCGCTCCCAATAATCTATTTTGATTTTTTTTTAAATTAAGACTTTTTCTATTTTAAGACCAAAAGAAAACTTTACAACAAAAAGAGAAAATAAAAAACAACCAACCAATACAATGGTTAAATATCGAAGAGTTTTAAATATATAAATTTTAAATTTTATTGCCTTAAAGAGTGACTAAACTTTACCAAAGTGTGTGTTTGTGTGTGTGTGTTTGTGTGTGTGTGTGTGTTTGTGTGTGTGTCGATAGATTTAGAACTGCCTTCTATATTCATACTGGAACTCACTTAGAATCTTTAAAATACAGGTTAGTAAAACTGAGAAAACTTGACGACTGAAGAAGATAGCATTCTTGAATAGTAAGCTTGGGATCTTTTGAAGGTATAAACAGTTTAGTTATACCTAAACAAACAAACAAACAAACAAGTATATAATTGGGACATCAGCGGTCTACTTCTTGCTCTGGAGTGGTTAGCTTTCAAAGGTAATGGGCACAGTTACAACTTTGGAAGATCTGATCACTGTTTCCTAGACACAAAAAATTCGATATTAAGACACCAACACTTTGATGTGAAGACAAAAACACTTTGATGTTAAGACAGCAAAACTTTGATGTTAAGACACCAACACTTTGATGTTAAGACACCAACACTTTCATGTTAAGACACCAACACTTTCATGTTAAGACAAAAACACGTTGATGTTAAGACACCAACACTTTGAGTTTCAGACCTCGATGTTTCTTTCTGGGGAGGTAACCCTGAAGCCGGGCGTCTAACAAACAAACAAACAAGCACACAAACTCACTCCCAACTTCATTATTGTTTCCACCGCACTACGAAGTAGCTTGCTCACTGAGTAACCAGCACGTTTTTTTCATTAATTTGTTTAAAATTAAATCAAGCCGACAGCATGTTTTGTTTTGTTTTTTAACTTTTTCCCCCGTTAGCGCGTGCTCCTAATCAAACTACAAAAGAGTGACGGCCTTGAGATTAAATGGATGCTGCTTAAGGAATCTAACTTTTTGAAAAATTTAAACCAAAAACAATAAAGCAAACAAAGAAAAACTTATTTTTATATCCAGACGCACGCAGACACACGCACTCACAGACACACACTCACAAACACATAGCTACGTTAACAGTATACATTTCTTTTTCTAATTAAATTAATTCAACCATGACTAAGATGTTTTGTTTTATAGGACAGGGAGGGGGGAGTGGAGGGAACAAAAATGAACTCTTTAAAGGCAGTTGAACATTTCCTTTTTTTCTTCTCTCAAATCTGTTCATATACACAAAATAAGGTTGATTTCCGGGGGCATGCCTTCCATAAGTTGAGATCCACTTTGTCAACTAGCAGTCTTGAGGCGTAAATATATACACAACAACATCCGCGTCTTGTTTAGCCCCCGATCCAGGTTTTGTGGAGAGCTCAAAGGGGCACGTAATAAGCGGGCGGGGGCGCTTAGAAAGAAGGAACACGTAGAGGCAAAAGGTTTGGGCACTGGGTGGAGGGATGTGACATGAGATAATTTCATAGATGTTAAATAACTGGGTCATCTGCTGTAGGTGGGGGGGGGGCTAAGAAAGAAGGAATACGTAGAGGCAAAAGGTTTGGGCACTGGGTGGAGGGATGTGACATGAGATAATTTCATAGATGTTAAATAACTGGGTCATCTGCTGTAGTTGGGGGGGGGGCCTAAGAAAGAAGGAACACGTAGAGGCAAAAGGTTTGGGCACTGGGTGGAGGGATGTGACATGAGATAATTTCATAGATGTTAAATAACTGGGTCATCTGCTGTAGGTGGGGGGGTGGGGGCTGCGGGGTAATCTTGGGTAGAGGGGTGGAGGGGGGGGAGTCCAGCTTAGAGAATCTCTAAGACTTTGTTGAGGCGTCTGATGTGGTACGTTCTTTTTTTTTACGTACGCGTGGGTTCAAAGGTCGCACGATTCCAGACGTGGCTCGTGAAATTTGATACAGACGCCAAAAGAGAGTGAGCAGACGAGGAGAAAACGAGGGAAAACACCAGATTGGAGAAGAAAGGATGAAATAATATCTACGCACACACACCCCAAAACTAAACAACCTTAGACCTCCAGGAATGGCGGCGTGGACTTTCATCCGTTAACTTACGAGTACCTAGTGGTGACGTCATCTTCTCTAGAGCAACCAGCTATGACCTTTTCACTACTACCGCTACCAACGTTACACCGGGCTTGATTGCTTTGGAGGCGCCACACGCGGGTAATGGGGGGGGGTGAAAGTTACCAGTTTGTTTGTTTGTTTGTTTTTTGTCTCTTTTAGGAGGTTTTTCTTTTCTTCTCTTTAATATTTTTTTAAATATTTTTTTTTCTTAAATTTTTTTTGAGGGGTCATGGGTTGCAGTAAGAACACCAAGTCACTTTGTACTTATGCAATGTTCTTTGTTTATGACAAAGAACACTAAACACTAAACCTTCTTTATGAAGAATCAACGTCAAATTTGACAGCTAATTTCTGGAATGATTGCGGAAACGAAAATGATACGGTTGTCGGCTATTGGTAGTTCGCTATTATTAATTGTTAATAAAACTGCAACTAGGTGATATTCTGAGTTTGATGTAATGTTTTAATGTAAAAAATAGACAACTAACCCTAACCCTGACCCTAAAAACTAAAATATCTAATTTAATCGTAATTATAAGAATTTTAAATGGATTTCATTAGTTTTAGTTCCTATATTTGTTTTTCTATTTTTATGTTTAAAAAAAAAGACAACTATCCCTAACCTTGACCCTAAAACTTAAAAGAAAGAAAAAAACATTAGGCTCAACCGAAAATCGAACCCATGTCTGATCTTCATCAATCAGTTCACCAGTCCAACTCTCTATCATGAGAATAAGGAAGTTTGGTACATTTGGTGAATTTTGAATGGTTATATCAGTAGCCATTAAGTGTTCCTTAAATTCCATTGGATGCTATAAATAATTGACTACAAATAGCCGCAGCCGCCTGCTATTGGTAGTCGACTAACAATAGACACTGCCATCATTATAATAGCATGGACAGTCCTAACATAAATAATGATGATCATGTGACTGTTACATTTTAAGAACCGCTGATATAACTATTTACAACCGACCAATGACAATGGCAGCAGACGCCTCCATCTCCACATCTAGTTGTCCACCTCACCAGCCACCACCACATGTTCCACGCATTTACCTCCCTCCCCCCATCTACGTTTATCAAACAGCATCCTCCCTATCTCAAAGACACCCTCGGCTCCCTCCCCCATATCGCCCTCCTCACCCCATGTCTCCCTTCCCCCCGCCCCCCCCTCTAGTATAAACACAAGTGTCAGGTTCCAGAGAGAGTGTCGGTAGAGACCAGAGACGCCTGGACATTAGATAGGAACCACGTGTGTGTAGGGAGTGGTGGGGGGGGTCCCTGAGACAGAGGCGTAGTCGTGGTAGGAAGCTGATGAAAAGAAAAAAGACGGTGATAAATTATGACTGAAAATAAGTATGCATAAGAAATTTTAATATGAACGACTGACTTTTTTAAAATTAAAAATAAATACTATCAATGTTATTGAACTCCAAATTCTAGTGCTCAAATTGAAGGTTTCAGCGGCATTCTGAAATTAATTTTGATAATGTCTGAACAACCATGTGGGTAGTAGGGTTGCAATCCGTTCAAAGGACAAATACAAACTATGATACAACTTCGTTAAACCATTTTTTTTAAAATGCCCCCCCCCCGAAGACACACAAGACGTAGCATACGAGACAAGCGCGAGGTTCTATAAACGTTGCCGTGGTCAAAATGTAAAGAGATGAAACCGTTGGCGTTGGGTGTGAGGGGATGCGTCTCGGGTGTGTGGTGGCAGGGGCGTCACATGAGACCTGCCACAGGGAGCTGGGGGGGCTACATTTATAAAGGACACCAAATTTGTATGTTATGTATGGAAACTTTGGAACCTATAATAACGTTCGATAACTTTTTTTTTGGGCGGGGAAATCGGGTGGGGGCAGAGGGCCTCGCAGAAGTTACGGCCCTGGGTGGTGTAGGAGGGGGCGTCACGTGTGGATGACTTTTGAACTTCTCACGACCTTCCAACGTAAGGTTTCCTTCCTATACCCCCTTCCCCCTCAACCCAACCATCATCACCAGATGAATAAAAAAAAAGCCACGCTTACCCCTTCACCACCATCTTAACGGACAGCCCTCGGGACGCGGGCTCGCGTGGGATAGCATGGGCACGTGCTAGAAGGGACTACTAGCATCTAGACTGTCTGCTCCAGGTTTGATAAGACAGATCATGTCTCCTTTTCTGCACACTCCGAGCTTATGGACAGGTATAAAGATCTCCGGTGGTTCAGAGCCGCAGACCGAACCGCGTCCCATACCTGGCATTAACGACAGATCGATACTAATACCCGTGTCCCATAACTGGAATTAACGACAGATCGATACTAAGAACCGTGTCCTATACCTGGCATTAACGACAGATCGATACTAAGAACCGTGTCCCATACCTGGCATTGACGACAGATCGATACTAAGAACCGTGTCCCATACCTGGCATTAACGACAGATCGATACTAAGAACCGTGTCCCATACCTGGCATTAACGACAGATCGATACTAAGAACAGTGTCCCATACCTGGCATTAACGACTGATCGATACTAAGAACCGTGTCCCATACCTGGCATTAACGACTGATCGATACTAAGAACCGTGTCCCATACCTGGCATTAACGACAGATCGATACTAAGTAAGAAGTACCGGTAGATCGATGAATATATGTAAGATTGAGGTTACGAAAACGTATCGCCGGTCGCCAACCCACAAAGTGTTTATGTTAACACCAGTGGCGGATTTAGCTATAGGGCAGGGGGGGCGGCTTGCCCCCCCACGCCCCTGTTGGGTCTAAAATGGCGCCCCCCTAAAGACGCCCTCGATGAACACTAAAAACGTGTCACTAGAGCAGAAAAAAAAGATTGCTAAACACGAAACTTCTAATCAACACCAAACTGCTTTCTAAATATCGTATTTCAAATGACGAAACTGTACTATCTGGTTTAAATCAATCAATCGCATCTGAATTATCGGCGACAATTGATAATGAAGTTAAGTCTGCACAATTCTTTTCTTTAATTATTGATTCAACCATTGATATATCTAGAATTGATCACATGTCAGTTTCTTCACGTTAATTTTAAAAAAAATCAGGACATGTTGTGGAAAGATTTATAGGCTTTTATACTTTGGTAAACAGTGGCTGGATGGCGAATAGTGCGCTCGCCTCACAAGCTGAGGGGCGTGTGATCTAGCCCACGTTAAAGCCACAATAAAAATGGGGAATGACTTACGCTAAGAAAGTCCTCCGCTGACCTGGAAGGTAGATGGGGCGCCCATCAAGGTCTACCAAGCACCGCCCATAGTAGGTTCTAACGTAAACATTCTTAAAGAACACAAGAAATCTCAATATGAATCAACAGTAGATACTCTGAAACGACTTTCTGATACAAGATGTTTAAGACGTAAGCATGCAGTTGTTGGATCATTCTCTGCTATCCTAGCCACACTTGATTCAGGGGAATCAACAGAATATAAAGGAAGTATCGGAGCAGAAACTATTGGACTATCTGTTTTAATAACAAAATATTCTTTTATTTTTCTGATGCTATTTCTACAAAAGTTTTCTTCGTGTTATCAAACTACTTGCAAAGCCTTTTCAATTGATCGATTTTGGAAGAAATAAGTTTGTTGAAATGAGAAGCGATGAAGCTTTTGAAAGTCTGAATGTAGATGTCTATTCATTTATTAACGAAAATGGTTCTAAACTAGATGTTAAAACAGAATTTAAAGAAAAGTGAATTGCAAGAAAGAAAAGCATGGCAGGCGAACTTAGCAGAGATAAAATGGCTGATGATCCAACAGCACGCTTTAAATCTGAAACGTACTTCACTTTCTTGGAAACACTTGTAACACAAATAGATGATCGATTTAATGACTTTTGGGGCACAGTTACTTATTTCTATTGTTTTGATCCATCACAAATGTCGAAAGGAAATTATGATTATTTTCAAAGTTTATGCAAAATTTACAAACACGAAATTAACCTTGAAGAAGCAATCGTAGAATATGATACCTTTAAAGATTTGTATGCATTATTTTATGTATCATTAGCTAGTGAACTACAACTTAAAAAGGTTCAGCCGTCCTTGGCTGAAAAACAAATGGCATCAGGTATCCCTAATTTGTCAATACTCTATAAAATTTACTTGATTCTTCCTGTTAGTAGTGCTACTGCTGAAAGAAGTTTGAGTAGATTGAAACTCATCAAAAATTATTTGCGCTCAAAAATGACAAACAAACGTTTGTCTGGATTGCCATTGATTTCAATTGAACGTGATCTAGCTGAGAACATTGACTTTGAATCAACGATAAATCGTTTTACTTCAATGAAATCGCGTAGAAAGCAATTTATATAGGGCTAAGGGATCTATCTTATCTTATCTGTTTCAGACGCTCCTTCTACATAGAAGAATATTGCGCCCTATACTTATCCATGGTTTGTGTTTAGTCCTGCATTGTTATTAGAATTTTAAATGTTTATTTAAGGAACTTACAATAATTGTTTGTGTAAAGTTCATTGATTTTCCCAAAGTTTGAAGCTCAAACTTCCAGTGATAAATTATTTTTTAAAAATTGTGATGTAAATTGTTTAGTTTATTTATAAGTATAATATTATTGGCACTTATTGCGTGTGTGTTACTAATCCTAACCAATCCGCTCCACCAAAGTCTCTGTGTTTTTCATTATTTGTAGCATCAAATTACCTGGTCTTAAACTGAAATATTTTGCCAGCTAAAATTCTCATTTCATTCTTTCAGATAGAAAACTATTACAAGAACTAAAAACAGTACCTCTTAAAATTTTAGTAAAAATAAGTTGTTCTCTTTGGAACTAAGTTCATAATTTACTGTCATCTTTTCATCCTACATATGATATATGCATATAATACGTATATGATAAATGATTTCTTTAATTACTTAGGCCTTTTATTAATTATTAACATTTTTAAATTACATTATATTTTGTTTGCATTTATGACCTATTACTCTCCTGAATATAAAGAAATGGTTTGTATATTGAAGTGATTCATTGCAAGGGTTTGATGTAAACAAAAATAATATTAAATAATGTACTTTGAATGATCAACGCAGCATTTATTAATTAACACTTAGTTATTTGTTTGAGTTACTGTCACTGCTATTTATGGCAAGCTGAACAAACTGATGAGTCATCTTACAGATTGTACAACAAACTTTTGGAGGTCTATAAAAAATTAATCAAATTCTACCTCATTATCAAAATATTTTAGATGTTTTATTTAGCCCAAAGACTATAAATTTATTATGCTGAGTTTTCTATGTTTAAGTCTGTTAGGATATTCAGCAATTGAAAGTGAACACAAAGGATTATGAGAAATCTAGATTTTGTCACAAATAACAGCTCCAAAATTAACCACCATTTTCATAAATTCAATTGATTAACCGTATCTACTTAAGACTAGATGTTTCTTTTTGTTTAGCAAGTTGCCATAGGGCAACTCTGAAAATGTATGTAAACATAAACAACACAGCTTAGATTTCATATTTGAGACTAAAGCAGTCTCTTAAAAAGAAAACTTATTAAAGTAAATCTCACATTTAAAGTTAGCAGAAATGTTTTTTTCAACATAAAATATAACAATAAGTCAATAAGAGTGAATCTCATATCAAATTTCTAATCTTCATTGCAGAACCAGCAATTAAGACAAATGAATTTTATTTCAGCACCTAGAAATATTTGCACTAAGTGAATGAATAAAAAAAAATTTCGGCGCCCCCTAAAATTCTCATGGCCCCCCCCACGCAGACAAACCTAAATCCGCCACTGGTTAACACCCTGAGAAAATGTAGCGATTGGCGCCATTGGGATTGACCAAAGTTTGTTTTTTTTTCTTCAATTTTTGGGGTAAACTAACATAGTTTGAAACTTAAAAAAAGGGGATATTTATAGGCTATTAAAGGACAAGGGGGATATTGTGTTTGTACAAAAAATCAGTAAATCGTTATAAAATAAATTAAAATAAGCAAATATAAGGCGTTTTTTTTAAAGTCATGTTTTTGTACACGAATGATTTTATATTAATCTTAAGTCTTTAAAAAAAATTAATTCAAAAATGTTTACACGCTAAGCCGAATCCCTGCGTCAGGTACAAAAAATAACTTACACACCAACGAGGGCTGCAATACCTGTCAAGTGGAAAGTTTTTACCTGGCTAGTACCCCCCCCCCACCCTTTCCTTTCGTTGACAAGAAATCCTTCACGGTTCGCTTAACGTTACGTTCAAATTGAATTCGCAAAGGTCTCTGGGGCGCTCGTGAGAAGTTAATTCTGATTCGGCTGAGCGTTTCCCCCTTCAGGAGTTAATGAAATGAATTTCAGGCACTCGGCGGCCCCTCGGCTGTGTGACGTTGGCAAACAACTCGTGAACAATAAAACTGAAACTCGACCAGCGCGTGCTGAGGATGGTCTGACGGGAAAAAGTGCGACCACTTTACCCTGTACCAGTAGTTGGGAGTGGTTTGTACCGAGATGCTGTAATTGGCGTTGATGGTGTCTATTGGGGGCGGCTGCAGTGGGAGGGTGGGGGGCTGCAGTTGTTGATTTTAAATTTTTTTTTGTTTTTTTTTGGTGTGGTGGGGGGTTTACAGCGCAGATAACGCAAAAGGACAGAGCAGCTTAAATTCCAATTTAATCTTTTTAGTTAATACTTAATGCCTGGGTCAAATGTGACAGATAAATGTGCATGACACGTCATGACACCATGACAGAGCAGTTGTGTCACAGATGGGGTCTACTCGGCAGGCAACAGTGATTATATTTTATGAAATTGAACAAATATGGGCACCCCTTTCCTTTTCCGGCCTAACTCACCCACCAATAAACCACTTCCTCCCCACGTTTCGAACCAATGTAGTGACTCTTTAGGTTTCTGTTCACCAAGTTTGACAGAAGAAATATATTTAACAAAGGCCGAATTTATTCCCCTCCCCCCGTCCCAAGACTTTCTCCCCGTCTGTGTCGAGGTCACTTAGGTGCCGTCATTAAATCATGTGATATCAGAATATCTGCAGACGCTATAAATACTTCATTCGTCATGGAGTCGGTGTTTTCGATATGTAGCTTTCGTTTCCAGTAAATAAAAAAGAGTGTAAAATTTAAAAAAAATCCTTTAGTTCAGATATCACTCATCTGCAGATAGATTTTAAATTTAATCAGGAACTAGCCTCACCTTCAACTGGCCTCACCTTCAACCGGCCTCACCTTCAACCGGCCTCACCTTCAACCGGCCTCACCTTCAACCGGCCCTCACCTTCAACCGGCCTCACCTTCAACCGGCCTCACCTCATAAACCGGCATCACCTTCAACCGGCATCACCTTCAAACCGGCCTCACCTTCAACCGGCCTCACCTTCAACCAGCCTCACCTTGAACTAGCCTCACCTTCAACTAGCCTCACCTTGAACTAGCCTCACCTTCAACTAGCCTCACCTTGAACTAGCCTCACCTTCAACTAGCCTCATCTTCAACTAGCCTCACCTTCACTAGCCTCACCTTCAACTAGCCTCACCTTCAACTAGCCATCATCTTACAACTAGCCTCACCTTCAACTGTCATCACATCATGACTCGGGTCTTGGAGACGATATATTCCCACGTTATTCGCGTCCCTCCACGACTTACGTCTCACCTGATCAATTAACACCTATGGGGAAAATTTGACAATTAAGATCTGATGGCACGCGACAGCCCCTCTCAAACATGTCGTAACCTGGCTGTGCGCATGCTGGGAGGACGGTGACCGCTCAAACCGACGCTCGGTGGTCTCACATCGTCAGCACCATAGAGCTGTTCATATGCGTGGGAGCGGGAGTGGAGATGAGTGGTTCTTTTACTTTATTTCAAAACTTGTACGATACGATTTGCGCAGCGGCGGACCGTAGGCAAAAAAAAAGAAAAGAAAGAAAGAAACGGGCAGGTGGGCCACAACGGACCCCGGTGAAAACACGGAAATCTCGCTTCAACCGTCAAACAGTTTAGTAAATGTTTCCTTGACATCGTATATATATATTGGCAATTGGGTTACTTCTTGTTAGATGACGTCATATATGTTAAATTCTAATTAGAATTAGCCTTGCTCCCGTCAGACACAACACCCACCCCACCCTCCC
>CALYLW010001256.1:268591-359647 GCA_944989445.1 Ampullaceana balthica | reverse complement strand
TACCGATGGTCATGGGTTCGAATCTCTGTGAAGGCAGGGATTTTACACCTTTCTGTTCCCAAATATCATGACTACAAGCATTCCCCTTGACTCCATATAACGTGGTATCTGACAGGAGTAACTGTAGTAGGCCTTGTTGGAGTTACACCTTTCAATGGCCTGATATAATGTCTAAACTAGGGCTGCAAAATTTAACGATTAATTAATCAATTAATGGTTTAAAGATTTTTTAACTATTCAAATTTTTAAAACGATTTTCGACCCATCACTTAAAAATGTACCACAAGTCAAAAGTTTAAAAAATTGTCGCCCGATATTTATAAACTAATTTCCTGACGATCAAACGAACATTTTTATTTTAAAATATTAACTGATGGGAAGCTCAAAATATTGATAAAGTTTATGGTATCCATTGTTAGAAATCCTTTACCTACCATGGTTCTAACACTTCTCTTACTTATCAAATCAAATGAAAAGCGTATTAAGCTAATGGCAGTAATGGAGTCTGACTCAAACACAGAAGACGACAGCTCTTCTGATGAATTACTGCATTACACAATGGTGATGAAAGTTCCTGAATCGACTTAAATATTTTGTTATTCAGCTGCATGTCATAAGGCATCTTTTTGGACTGATACTTAGTGGTATCTGGAAGAAGTACCCGTAGTACATCTCATTGGACTTAAACTTTTTGGAAGTTGAATAGTATGCCTTAAGGCTGCTTAAGGTATCTTTGAGGACTGATACTTAGTGGTATCTGGAAGAAGTACCCGTAGTACATCTCATTGGACTTAAACTTTTTGGAAGTTGAATAGTATGCCTTAAGGTATCTTTGAGGACTGATACTTAGTGGTATCTGGAAGAAGTACCCGTAGTACATCTCATTGGACTTAAACTTTTGGAAGTTGAATAGTATGCCTTAAGGTATCTTTGAGGACTGATACTTAGTGGTATCTGGAAGAAGTACCCGTAGTACATCTCATTGGACTTAAACTTTTGGAAGTTGAATAGTATGCCTTAAGGTATCTTTGAGGACTGACATTTAGTGATATCTGGAAGAAGTACCCGTAGTACATCTCATTGGACTTAAACGTTTTGGTAGTCGAATTGCATGTCAAAGGCATCTTTCTGGACTGACATTTAGTGGTATCCGGAAGAAGTACCCGTAGTACATCTCATTGGACTTACACCAAATGGTTGCCAACTCGGCCTGCCCGTAGGTATCAAGCCGGATGCACCTTTAGACAGCCAGTTAGAGAACCTTTTGGTTGACACATAGCCGACCCACCCTTTGGTTGCCAACTCGGCCTGCCCGTAGGTATCTAGCCAGATACACCTTTTTTATACAGCCATAAAAGAATCTGAAGACATATAGACAACCCACATATTTGTTGCCAACTCGGCCTGCCCGTAGGTATCTAGCCAGATGCACCTTTAGACAGCCATAAAAGAATCTGAAGACATATAGACAACCCAACCCACATATTGGTTGCCAACTCGGCCTGCCCGTAGGTATCAAGCCAGATGCACCTTTTTTATACAGCCATAAAAAATCTGAAGACATATAGACAACCCACATATTGGTTGCCAACTCGGCCTGCCCGTAGGTATCAAGCCAGATGCACCTTTTTTATACAGCCATAAAAGAATCTGAAGACATATAGACAACCCACATATTGGTTGCCAACTCGGCCTGCCCGTAGGTATCTAGCCAGATGCACCTTTAGACAGCCAAAAGAGACAACCTGTTGACATTTAGCATCCCACCTTTCGATTGCCAACTGGGCCTGCCTGTAGGTATCTAGCTGGACTTACCATCAGGAAGCCAGACAGCTTACCTGATGATTTGTTAGCCGACCCACATAGTGGATGGCAAATTGGCCAGACCAAGGTATCCTACCCGATGCATATTTAGACAGACAGAAAAAGTACCAATAGATATATAGCTGACCTACCTAATAGTTGCTAAATTGGTCTAAAGGTGTTTAGCCAGAGTTACCCATAGAGATCCAGAAAAGGTAGTTGTAGACAACTCGGACCGACCTCAGAGCAGCAAGAAGTACTTGTAGACATCAACTCTGACAGACCTAATCAATAATCAGAAATTAAAAGTCATTATTAAAAAAAAAGAAAAACATAGGCTCTTGAAATTTCTTACTCCCTCAAAGTTCAGAAGTTATAAGTTATCCATCTATAAAAAAAAACACAAAAAAAACAAACAAGACATTTACTTTTGTATACCATATGTGTAAACATGTTTTTACTTATGGTAAATTAAAAATTTATCTTTAAAAAAAATCAAAACTGTTCAATGGCAATTTCACCTTTTTTTTCCAACACATGGGGAAGGCACTTGTTGCTGTAGTGCATCTAGAGCAGCCCTTAAAACATTCCTTCTTTATATATCTCAGCTGCTGGATGAGTCTGGCACTATGATTAAGTCTGGTCTATTGGCTGGACTCTCTGTAATATCTCCCTCTCTCTGGTATGTGTTAGCAATGTCAAAAAATTATACATTAAGCTATGAGAAAAATGAGATACCTTTAACACAAGACAAACATCAGGTGCAAAAAAGGTAAGTTATGGATGAACATTAATCTTAAATATCAAAATAGTTGAAACTCTTACCTTCTCATTTGCAGCAGGTGGATAAGGCGAATTAGAAGGTGAAGAGGGTAATGTGTAGTGTAGCCTTTGAAAACTTCTTTACATTCATAAGCCCTAGATAAGTCTGGCATTATGACAAAAGTCTGGTCCATGGCTTGATTCTGTTATATCTTCTTCCCTGGTATTTATGTTAATGTAGCCTATAATGTTAAAATGATGTAGAATATAGATCTATGAAAATAATGAATATTTTTTTTTAATGACAAATATTTCCGTTTAAATTTTTTAAAAACTATGGTAAATAAAAAAAATCGACATTTTAAAGATAAAGACAATTTACACTTTGACCACTATATTAGAAGCAAGTCAGGTAGGCACTTGTAATATTTACCTACAGCTCTTAAGGCTCACAACAACATTAAGTGCAGCCCTTGAACATTCCCTCTCTAAAGTCGTCAAGTGACACACACACTTGGCTGGCGTACCGATGGTCATGGGTTCGAATCTCTGTGAAGGCAGGGATTTTACACCTTTCTGTTCCCAAATATCATGACTACAAGCATTCCCCTTGACTCCATATAACGTGGTATCTGACAGGAGTAACTGTAGTAGGCCTTGTTGGAGTTACACCTTTCAATGGCCTGATATAATGTCTAAACTAGGGCTGCAAAATTTAACGATTAATTAATCAATTAATGGTTTAAAGATTTTTTAACTATTCAAATTTTTAAAACGATTTTCGACCCATCACTTAAAAATGTACCACAAGTCAAAAGTTTAAAAAATTGTCGCCCGATATTTATAAACTAATTTCCTGACGATCAAACGAACATTTTTATTTTAAAATATTAACTGATGGGAAGCTCAAAATATTGATAAAGTTTATGGTATCCATTGTTAGAAATCCTTTACCTACCATGATTCTAACACTTCTCTTACTTATCAAATCAAATGAAAAGCGTATTAAGCTAATGGCAGTAATGGAGTCTGACTCAAACACAGAAGACGACAGCTCTTCTGATGAATTACTGCATTACACAATGGTGATGAAAGTTCCTGAATCGACTTAAATATTTTGTTATTCAGCTGCATGTCATAAGGCATCTTTTTGGACTGATACTTAGTGGTATCTGGAAGAAGTACCCGTAGTACATCTCATTGGACTTAAACTTTTTGGAAGTTGAATAGTATGCCTTAAGGCTGCTTAAGGTATCTTTGAGGACTGATACTTAGTGGTATCTGGAAGAAGTACCCGTAGTACATCTCATTGGACTTAAACTTTTTGGAAGTTGAATAGTATGCCTTAAGGTATCTTTGAGGACTGATACTTAGTGGTATCTGGAAGAAGTACCCGTAGTACATCTCATTGGACTTAAACTTTTGGAAGTTGAATAGTATGCCTTAAGGTATCTTTGAGGACTGATACTTAGTGGTATCTGGAAGAAGTACCCGTAGTACATCTCATTGGACTTAAACTTTTGGAAGTTGAATAGTATGCCTTAAGGTATCTTTGAGGACTGACATTTAGTGATATCTGGAAGAAGTACCCGTAGTACATCTCATTGGACTTAAACGTTTTGGTAGTCGAATTGCATGTCAAAGGCATCTTTCTGGACTGACATTTAGTGGTATCCGGAAGAAGTACCCGTAGTACATCTCATTGGACTTACACCAAATGGTTGCCAACTCGGCCTGCCCGTAGGTATCAAGCCGGATGCACCTTTAGACAGCCAGTTAGAGAACCTTTTGGTTGACACATAGCCGACCCACCCTTTGGTTGCCAACTCGGCCTGCCCGTAGGTATCTAGCCAGATACACCTTTTTTATACAGCCATAAAAGAATCTGAAGACATATAGACAACCCACATATTTGTTGCCAACTCGGCCTGCCCGTAGGTATCTAGCCAGATGCACCTTTAGACAGCCATAAAAGAATCTGAAGACATATAGACAACCCAACCCACATATTGGTTGCCAACTCGGCCTGCCCGTAGGTATCAAGCCAGATGCACCTTTTTTATACAGCCATAAAAAATCTGAAGACATATAGACAACCCACATATTGGTTGCCAACTCGGCCTGCCCGTAGGTATCAAGCCAGATGCACCTTTTTTATACAGCCATAAAAGAATCTGAAGACATATAGACAACCCACATATTGGTTGCCAACTCGGCCTGCCCGTAGGTATCTAGCCAGATGCACCTTTAGACAGCCAAAAGAGACAACCTGTTGACATTTAGCATCCCACCTTTCGATTGCCAACTGGGCCTGCCTGTAGGTATCTAGCTGGACTTACCATCAGGAAGCCAGACAGCTTACCTGATGATTTGTTAGCCGACCCACATAGTGGATGGCAAATTGGCCAGACCAAGGTATCCTACCCGATGCATATTTAGACAGACAGAAAAAGTACCAATAGATATATAGCTGACCTACCTAATAGTTGCTAAATTGGTCTAAAGGTGTTTAGCCAGAGTTACCCATAGAGATCCAGAAAAGGTAGTTGTAGACAACTCGGACCGACCTCAGAGCAGCAAGAAGTACTTGTAGACATCAACTCTGACAGACCTAATCAATAATCAGAAATTAAAAGTCATTATTAAAAAAAAAGAAAAACATAGGCTCTTGAAATTTCTTACTCCCTCAAAGTTCAGAAGTTATAAGTTATCCATCTATAAAAAAAAACACAAAAAAAACAAACAAGACATTTACTTTTGTATACCATATGTGTAAACATGTTTTTACTTATGGTAAATTAAAAATTTATCTTTAAAAAAAATCAAAACTGTTCAATGGCAATTTCACCTTTTTTTTCCAACACATGGGGAAGGCACTTGTTGCTGTAGTGCATCTAGAGCAGCCCTTAAAACATTCCTTCTTTATATATCTCAGCTGCTGGATGAGTCTGGCACTATGATTAAGTCTGGTCTATTGGCTGGACTCTCTGTAATATCTCCCTCTCTCTGGTATGTGTTAGCAATGTCAAAAAATTATACATTAAGCTATGAGAAAAATGAGATACCTTTAACACAAGACAAACATCAGGTGCAAAAAAGGTAAGTTATGGATGAACATTAATCTTAAATATCAAAATAGTTGAAACTCTTACCTTCTCATTTGCAGCAGGTGGATAAGGCGAATTAGAAGGTGAAGAGGGTAATGTGTAGTGTAGCCTTTGAAAACTTCTTTACATTCATAAGCCCTAGATAAGTCTGGCATTATGACAAAAGTCTGGTCCATGGCTTGATTCTGTTATATCTTCTTCCCTGGTATTTATGTTAATGTAGCCTATAATGTTAAAATGATGTAGAATATAGATCTATGAAAATAATGAATATTTTTTTTTAATGACAAATATTTCCGTTTAAATTTTTTAAAAACTATGGTAAATAAAAAAAATCGACATTTTAAAGATAAAGACAATTTACACTTTGACCACTATATTAGAAGCAAGTCAGGTAGGCACTTGTAATATTTACCTACAGCTCTTAAGGCTCACAACAACATTAAGTGCAGCCCTTGAACATTCCCTCTCTAAAGTCGTCAAGTGACACACACACTTGGCTGGCGTACCGATGGTCATGGGTTCGAATCTCTGTGAAGGCAGGGATTTTACACCTTTCTGTTCCCAAATATCATGACTACAAGCATTCCCCTTGACTCCATATAACGTGGTATCTGACAGGAGTAACTGTAGTAGGCCTTGTTGGAGTTACACCTTTCAATGGCCTGATATAATGTCTAAACTAGGGCTGCAAAATTTAACGATTAATTAATCAATTAATGGTTTAAAGATTTTTTAACTATTCAAATTTTTAAAACGATTTTCGACCCATCACTTAAAAATGTACCACAAGTCAAAAGTTTAAAAAATTGTCGCCCGATATTTATAAACTAATTTCCTGACGATCAAACGAACATTTTTATTTTAAAATATTAACTGATGGGAAGCTCAAAATATTGATAAAGTTTATGGTATCCATTGTTAGAAATCCTTTACCTACCATGATTCTAACACTTCTCTTACTTATCAAATCAAATGAAAAGCGTATTAAGCTAATGGCAGTAATGGAGTCTGACTCAAACACAGAAGACGACAGCTCTTCTGATGAATTACTGCATTACACAATGGTGATGAAAGTTCCTGAATCGACTTAAATATTTTGTTATTCAGCTGCATGTCATAAGGCATCTTTTTGGACTGATACTTAGTGGTATCTGGAAGAAGTACCCGTAGTACATCTCATTGGACTTAAACTTTTTGGAAGTTGAATAGTATGCCTTAAGGCTGCTTAAGGTATCTTTGAGGACTGATACTTAGTGGTATCTGGAAGAAGTACCCGTAGTACATCTCATTGGACTTAAACTTTTTGGAAGTTGAATAGTATGCCTTAAGGTATCTTTGAGGACTGATACTTAGTGGTATCTGGAAGAAGTACCCGTAGTACATCTCATTGGACTGTACACCAAATGGTTGTGCCAACTCGGCCTGCCCGTAGGTATCAAGCCGATGCACCTTTAGACAGCCAGTTAGAGGAACCCTTGGTTGACACATAGGCCGACCCACCCTTTGGTTGCAACTCGGCCTGCCACGTGTATAGCCAGATACACCTTTTTTATACAGCCATAAAGAATCTGAAGACATATAGACAACCCACATTTGTGCCAACTCGGCCTGGCCCGTAGGTATCTAGCCAGATGCACCTTAAGACAGCATAAAAGAATCTGAAGACATATTAGACAACACACATATTGGTTGCCAACTCGGCCTGCCCGTAGGTATCAAGCCGGATGCACCTAGAACAGCCATAAAAGAATCTGCAGACTATATAGACGACCACATAATTGTTGCCAACTCGGCCTCTTCCCGTAGGTATCTAGCCAGATTCACCTTTAGACAGCCAAAAAAGACAACCTGTTGACATTTAGCATCCCACCTTTCGATTGCCAACTCGGCCTGCCTGTAGGTATCTAGCTGGACATTACCAACAGGAAGCCAGAAGCTTACCTAGCTGATATGTTAGCCGACCCACATAGTGGATGGCAACTTGGCCAGACCAAGGTATCCTACTTATGCATATTTAGACAGACAGAAAAAGTACCAATAGATATATTACTGACCTACCTAATAGTTCCTAATATTGGTCTAAAGGTATTTAGCCAGAGTTACCCATAGAGATCCAGAAAGGGTAGTTGTAGACAAGTCGGAACGACTCAGAGCAGCAAGAAGTACTTGTACACATCAACTCTGACAGACCTAATCAATAATCAGAAATTAAAAGTAATTATTTTAAAAAAAGAAAAAAGTAGGCTCTTGAAATTTCTTCCTCCCTCAAAGTTCAGATGTTATAAGCTATCCCATCTATTAAAAAAAACACAAAAAAACAAGACATTTACTTTTGTATGCATCTGTGTAAACGTTGTGTTTTTACATGCGGTTAATTGAAAATTAATCTTTTTTAAAAAATCAAAACTGTTCAATGGCAATTTCACCTTTTTTGCAACACATGGGGAAGGCTGTTGCTGTAGTGCATCTAGAGCAGCCCTTTAAAACATTCCTTCTTTATATATCTCAGCTGCTGGATGAGTCTGGCACTATGATTAAGTGCTATGGTACTCTCTGTAATATCTCCCTCTCTCTGGTTATGTGTTAGCAATGTCAAAAAATTATATACTTAGTAGCTATGAAAAAAAATGAGGTGCAAAAAAAGGTAAGTTATGGATGAATATTAATCTTAAATATCAAAATAGTTGAAACTCTGACTTCTCATTTGCAGCAGGTGGATAGGCAAATTAGCTGAAGAGGGTATATGTGTAGTGTAGCCTTTGAAAACTTCTTTACATTCATAAGCCCTAGAAAAGTCTGGCAATATGACAAAGTTGGTCCATGGCTTGATTCTGTATATCTTATTCTTATTCCCCGGTATTTGTGTTAAATGATGTAGAATATGATCTTTGAAAATAATGAATTATTTTTTAAAATGACAATATTTTATGTTTAAAAAATTTTTTTAACTATGGTAAATCAAAAATCTACATTTTAAAGATAAAGACATACGCACTTTGGACACTATATTAGCAGCAAGTCATGGTGGGCACTTGTTATATTTACGTTACAGCTCTTAAGGTTTAAACAACATAAAGTGCAGCTCCCTTGAACATTCCCCCTCTCAAGTGGTCAATGTGACCGCACACTCGGCTGGCGTAACGAATGGTAACGGATTCAAATCTCGTGAAGGCATGGGATATTTTCCCAGGTCAGAGTGTCCTGAGTCCACCAGCTCCGAATGGGTACCTGACACTAGTTAAGGAAAACATATGGCGGTTTGGATATCGATGGAACCTCATAGCTGTGGCCTGTAAATGCTGCGTCACAGTACCTGCATGGTCTGTGGATGCATATAATCTTTGTACAGAAGGAGCCTCTGTATAGATGAGACAACTAGATGTGACATTTTAAACTAATATTTATATAACATTAAATATACATCTTAAGTTTTGATTCTAACTAACAGAACATGTTCATATGCTTAAATTTATTAAACATCTTTGCTAACATGCTTGCTTATTAACTACTAGACGAACTTTCATCTGCATACTATTTACATATAACTTTGCTGAAGTATTTAAAGGTCAACTTGAAATTTTAAATTAAATGATGATATAATTTTTTTTTACAGGAAAAAATAGTAAGAAAAAATAAAAAGCAATGTTTGACTTAATTGGGAAGTAGAGAGTTGTATGCATTATCAACATTGCATTTTCAAAATTGATATAGTATATCCTTTAGCAATTGTAAAAAATGTACTCAGAAGATGGTCATCAGATTTACAGTAATAAGTAACTTATACTGAAAAAAATATTGTGGATAGGTAGAATTTATACATTTACATGGACATATATATTATTTAAGTTTTCTTATCAATATTATATTTATGCTTAACAATTATTATTGAATAAATAAAAACATTAAAAATAACATTTATTTTGAGGTATTGAGTAGTGTTTATAGTATATTTACATCAGTGCAATACAAATAATGTGTTAAAATACATCATAGTACCGAAGATGTGACACAGAAAGTTCTTTTTTAAAAATATAATGAGGGAAAGAGCAGAAAAAAAATCATACAACATGTTATCTTATTTGCTTAAAATTGTTTACAATATTATACAAAATAATAACATACAAATGGAAAAATATAATTAAACTATATATAATAAAATCAAAAACTGTAAATGAACATTAGACACAAATCACAAAAAACAAGCATATTACACAACCCAATTGAAATATATCTACAATAGATAAAAGGCTAGAAAACCTTAAAAACAGAGACGAGACACCAGAAAACAAAGCTGTGCAATGAAAACTCAAAGCTCAAACATCCAAAATAACAACTGAGCAAAATCACCAAATAACAAGGAAAAACCAAAAAAACTAAACAACTCATCATCAATGATAGCAACCAAGAAAAACTTTTAAAACTCTACATCAGGAAACTGAAATTACCAAATCACAGAAGCAATAATCCAAAAACAACCATATCACATTATTTAAAAGCATTCTACAAAAAAAAGCAGGTAGGGGATGGAGGGAAATTGAAATACAACCGCAACAACAAAAATTAAAATAAAGCATTTGTAGAACCTTTGCAAGCATCTCATTTCCTGAAAGAATTAATAGCTGTTTGTTTGAAGATTAGTGATATTAAAGATAATTTCAATGGCTGATATAGCTGGATAATAATTATGAAAATAAGGTGGAAAATCCAAATATGAAATTATTCTTCATCTCTTTTGTGAATCACATAAAATGTGGTTGGCAAATGTCACAAGAATACACAAAGCTACCCTAGGACTCAAACATTATACAAAAATAAAAAATAAGTAGTAGTACCCTCAAATGTGATAGTTATCTCGTCTAACCAACTGGAAATCTGCTATGTATACAGTGTAGGTCCCTGAAAACATTAACTTTGGGATCTGTGATGATAAATAATTATAAGGGAAAACCAATCATTTTGAGTGACAAATGGCATTATTTATAGTAATTAAAGGCTGGTCCTGTGGCTGGAATAACTGTTACCAAAGTTACAGCTTAAACTATAAGATAATGATCTTCTCAGATTAGCAATAATTTTTATATTATGTGAGTGTGATGTCAAAGTTGAAATTACAAATATTATGTAACTGATTATATGTACAATAATCATGAACTGATGATATTGCAATGTTTACCTTTTAATGTTCAGCAACATGCTGGTGGGGAAAAATCTGCATTCAAATCATGTAGTATGGACATTCTTATAAAGTGTGTGTTTTCATCTTTACATCAGCTGGTTGAGTGAGCCTGGAGAAGTGACAATAGGCTGGTCTTGCAATTTCTTCATCCCTGGGATGTGTTACCAAAGATCGAGTTAATTAGATATCCATCTATAAAAAAAATATTTAAAATCACATTTATATAAGATAACATCAGTGTTGAACTTCCATAAAATGTTTTAATTATGGCAAAATCAAAAATCTTAAGTTAAAAAAATTATTACTGTTATGTTGGAAAGTCAAAATACTAATACTTGAATATCAAGAAAGTTAAATAGCAAATACACCTGTGCACCATCTGTGGATGAACACTTAAAATCAGTAGCTGTGCAGAATACAGCATTAGATCAAGTGAGCTCTCCCTAAAAACATCAGCCGTTGGACGAGCATGGCACTGAGTAGGGGGGCTGGTCTATTGGCTTGACCCTAAGAGAAAAAAAACACATAACCAATGTATAAGATAAACGCTAGGCTTGAAGTACATTTTTAAAAATTACTATGCAAAAAACTTTAAAACATCAAGATAGTAATTACCTATTGACCTGTTTGAAACGCAGCATCAGTGATGTACACGTAAAAATCAGTAGCTGTGACCATGGCGCTAACAGCAACAGATAAAATGAGCTCTCCTTAAAACCATCATGCCGTTGGAGGAGCCTGGCACTGAGACGGAAGGCTGATCTTTTGGCTAACTCTTAGGGCAAAACAACATTATATATGATTTATATGATAGACTCCAGTCATCAATTACAGTAAAATACATCCTGAAACTAACCTTGCTAACTATGTCTTATACTTATGTAATGTTTATTATTTGTTATTATTAATATTTTCTACTATGAATCATAACGTATGGATACTCATTGATACCTCTTAATCTCAATGTTTTTTTGTATTGTTTTTATGCACAAAATTCGAAGCTAAATCCTGAATGAATTGTTATGAATATGAACGTACATAGTTATAGTCATAAGTGCACATAGCTCTCGACATATGATGATACTCATTAGCCCAAGAATGTATGATAGAGCAAAATTAAATTGTAATCCTGAAATCAAATCTCATCTATTTGAGACCTACATCTAACATAAATCAAATACATAATAAAATAGCTAATTTAACCAACTGTATTAGTATTTGATTGCAGCTTTATTCGTACATTGAACTTTTTATTTTAAAATAAAATTAAAAGTATTTAAAAAAATATGACTCTTTACTAAAAACATTCACTTACTTTATTAACAACAAGAGATGTCCCCCAACCTTCCCCAACACAAGCTGGTAGCCAAGTGGTAAATAACACAGACATAACACAGGCGTGAACAGAACTCACTATCCCCGCCAGGTGAAGACGAAAATTTCCACTCAATTATAGTCAACTGAGTCAACACATATTGAAAGTGACATTTAAAATTTGGCGCGTGTCAATTCTGTGCACAGTCTTATGTACACGGGTAGGGGGGGGGACTGTTTGTACACTACACTGTAATGTCGTTATGTCTTGTAGTTAGAATGTGTGTGTTTTACTTTGAATGCATTGATTATTACATGTGTATAATTATTTGTATAATATGTAAAGCGCCGTGAGCCTAGCGGCTTGCTGGGATACTACCATACTGCGCTATATAAACTATCAAATTATCCTCATTATTATATTAAAGAAGAGAGACAAGAAACAATAATGGGGGGAATTTTCGATTCTATTTTTATATTCCAATCGTAGCTCTCTTTAAGCCAATTTTTATATTCAAAGTTTGTATGAATGGGCTGAATTGTATCCCAAATTGAGTTATTTCAGTTCCAGTTATTTTTGGAAAATATAAACGTTTAAAAAGAAAAAAAAAGTAATTGCGGAACGCTTCAGCCTTCAGAGGCAAAGCTTTGATATTTGGCGCCCGGAATATAAAAAAAAACAACACTATAATATGCACCTCTCCCCGTTAAATTAATGGCCTGTGCTAGTTACACCGTGCGGTGTCCAGAGGCGTTACCAGGGTTGGTGTCACTCAGTGCGGTAGCTCAGGTGTCACCCCCTTCACAACTTACCAAATAGAGCTACGCTAAGTCTGCCAGTGCCAATTCACGGGAACGTACAAGAATTTTACTTTTGGTGTCACTCCCTTGTTATGGTGTCAGCCCGGTTCGGTCCGCACCACCCGCGCCCTCCTTAGTGAGGCCTCTGCATCTGTCACTATGTTAGGAATCATTTACAAATAATATCAATATTTTTTTTGTTGGAAATAAAGTACGACTCAAATTGCCTTATATAATTCATGTCTAAGAAATCTGCATTGCGATCGAGCGCCCCTGCTGGCGTGCCGAGAGTCACGGGTTCGAATCTCTATAGAGGCATAGATTTGTTCCTGAGTTCACACAGCTCCGAATGAGTAACTGACTCTTGTTAGGGAAACAAAGGCGCGGGGCATTGTGCCCCCTTATTCCCCTCAAAGTCATGGCTAACATGCCACTGGACGCAAGAACATTCTTCTAGTGGAAGCTGTAAACTTTATTATTTGAATGTCTCTATTGTTAGTGATAAAAATGAACACTCCATTTTAGCGTGTAATGGAGAAAACCGTTATAAAAGCTTTTAATTTTCTGATGTTTTTTTTTAAATTTTATTTATTTGATGTTTCAATTATTTCAATATATATTTTTTTAAATTTCATTTAAACTTTACTTAAAGCGTTAACTTTTTAAAAAAATTCAAGATAAAGTACGGCTGTACCAATTCCTATTTTCAAATTTCCTTAGTGATGAAGTAAACTTTGTTAATCTCATGTCATTTATTAATATTTAATCAACATTTTCATCATTAAATCAGATACATGTATATGGAAACTAACACATTTAAGCAAAGCATTTTTACTCCTTGAGAAGCATGGCTGCGATGTTAGAAATTTTCCTACATGGTTTCATTTCAGATATCTGAAAATATAGAAGGGATTTTAAAAAAAATAACGTTACGCGCTTGGTATAATATTCATTGTTTTTCTTGTCCTAAATAAATATGAAGACCACAGGGGAAAAAACGGCTTCAGGACATTTTTGAATTTTTTTAGTAGTTATCTCCCCTATCTAATGGAGCGTCAAAAACAAAATTTTAGATTTTTGTTTAAAATTATTATTATTATTTATTTTTTTTTGACGAATCTGAATTTTATATTTACGAATTCATTTTTTTTTGTTTCAGTAAAGCAGCCCATAACTTTCCATCGCCTTAAAAATAAGTTGTCGAGACTCTAGTAGGTGTGGATGAGAAAATGAGATCATATTCATATCATATCACTGCACCAGATCTCCCCTGACTTTCTGTGGTTGAAGGAGTACAACAAAAAATCCTTTCACAGACACACGACTGTATGAGCAATCGAAGGGCCTGCACCGGATTACCAGAAAGTACCGCTTTCAAAATGCGTGTCTCTATTGGTGCTACGCTCCACTTCGCAGTCCCTTCTGAAAGTCACCACTGTGGATGGCCATCGTTAGAAGTCCATCAGATTGTGATTCTTTGCAGCACTTGCACTTGGGTTATGGAATAGTCTTTCCAAGTCCCCACAAGTTAAACGTCAACAAAGAAAAATCTAAAGACTTTTTTTTCTCTAAAGAAGGTCTTGGACGTCAAATCACGTTGAGCATTCCAAAAACTAGAATTGACAAAAGTGATATAAAAGATATCAATTTAATTTTAATTAAAAAGGAAGCGTTTTTTTTCTTCTCTTTTATTGAACTAAACTCAACTAAATTAAAACTAAATAAACAGCCCTCATATTGATATGTAAAACCTACACACTGAAACTGTACACATTTATTTAAATCGGGTTATTCTTATCTTATCTTACCTGTTACAGACTTACAGACGCTCCTTCTATGCAGAAGATTATTCCGTCCTACGCCTATCCCTGGGCTATGTCTTGTCTTGCATATTTATAGTTCTAAAGGCAAAGAAACATAACCATGCTACTCCGCTACTTCATTGGCTACCTATACAGGCCCGAATTGATTACAAACTGGCCATTCTCTGTCACAACTTCTTTTCTGACTCATTCCCTTCCTACCTTACTGAGCTTCTGTCGGTCTACTCACCAAGTCGTCAGCTACGCTCTTCTGCAGACACACGCATTCTCTGTGTTCCTAAGAAACGAACTAAAACATTTGGGGAATGCGTTATATGTTATGTGTTTATATGTTTTTTTAAGTTTAATGGTGTTTTCTTTGTTCATTTTAGTAGTTTTAATAGATTCATAGTATTTTTTAAACAATGTAGTGGAGCTCATCTTAGTGTAGAGTATAAGTCAAGAGGTCTTTTATGTTTCTTTTCTTAACTAGATGTGATCAGCTAGTGGTGGTATTATTTTTATAAGGTTAAGCGAGTCATTTTCTTCTTTGCAGAGATATTTTCTATGTTGACGTCCTTTTTGGTTGTATTTTTCTTAATTATGGATTCTCGGCTTAAGTCCAGGGACAGATTTCTAGGTTCAAGGGGACTCGTGTTTGTTTCTTTTCTTAATCTTAGATTCTCAATTTAGTGTCGGAAATAGTGTTGAAGATTAATGAGTCTTTTTGTTTTTTGTTACTTACAGATTCTCATCTTAAGATCGGGACAGTTTTCTAAGTTACATTGTCTTTTTGTTCATGCTATTTTCTTAACTAGAGATTATCATCTTAGAGTAGAGCACGATTTTATCAGTTCAAATAATGTTTTTGTTTTTTGTTACTTACCTATTCTCCTCTTAGGAACAGAGACAGATTTCTAATTTCAAGGGAGTCATTTTCTTCATGTTTTTTTATTTATTAGAGGTACTTATCGTAATGTTCATGTTCAACAGTGTTTGTTTGTTTTCTTTCTCCATATAGTGTCGGTGCCAAATTTGGAATTTTTGAAAACACTACTTGGAGCATTTTTTCTGTTGAATAATATTATTTAAAAATTGAAGAAATTTTCTAGTAGTGTCAGGTAGACTTTTATAAAGTGGGTAGGGCTTTGTAATTCATCCATTCAACGGGTGTTGTAAATAATTTTAAATGAAGGGTTTTTTATTCGTAAGAGTAGCTTTTGAAAACTAATTTTTTATCCTGTAAAGTAATTTTAATTTTTGTAAACAAGTTTTCTGACTATTGCATTTTGTTGTTGTCTAGTTTTTAAACCGAAATTCATCTATAAAATTAGTGATCTTTTGTAAGTTATTAGAAAGAAAGTTATAATTTATGATTTTGCCTAAGAATTCAACATTTTATAAGTCAGTACATGTTAAATTGGTAGGTAATTTTTGAGGAGGGGAAAATATGTGACAATAGGTGATCGTTGTAGTGAAAGTTTGGGAAACTTAAGTGTACCACTACGGGTTTTTACAAGTGATTGGTAATGATTTACAGGCTTATGTTTATACATGGAACACTAACGATTAGCTGATGCGATAGTTCATCTGTCAACAGATGGTGGTAATAGACGCGAGTGCGTTAGGGGCCGTCCATAAAGTACGTCACGCTCAAGAGGGGGGAGGGGGTGTAAAGAAAAGTGTGACAGTTTGTGACAAAGGGGAGGGGGGTCCAACCAAGCGTGTCGGCACGGTGTTTTATATTAAATTTTAATTATTTTGTTAATAAAAATATTATTTTTGTTCGAAAGTGTGACGTACTTTAGGGGGGGGGGAGGGTCCAAGAAGATTTGTGACAGTTTGTGACAGGGGGAGGGGGGAGTTGAAAATGGTCAAAAATAGCGTGACGTACTTTATGGATGGCCCCTTATTGACCCAGACAACGAGATTGATGGGTTAAGCTACAAGTGAAAATATGTAACATTTTTTAGTTTGCAGTTTTCACAATTTGTCTATCGTGGGTGGGGTTTTGGTTATAGGTAAAGGGGATGTTAATAATATTTAATAAAGTCTTTGTGCACAACAGTTCGCTCCGGCACTGTTTTTAACAAGGGTGATAGTTTTCAAAAGTGTTTACATTAACTTGTTTTACCTAATGATAAACACATTAATATTTAAAATCATTTCAGGCAAGTTGTTAGTTTCACATGTCTATCATTTTTGCTTGTATTTTTCATGTTCAGACTGTTTTCATTTGAGAAACCACCTAGACCTGTTTTTATATTTTTGGACACATCTTGTTTTTGCTCAGGGCATTTACCATACACATCAGAACGCTTTGCCAATTTTTTCGTAGGGTTGTAACCCAACAAATCGAACACTTTGTTTATAGTTTATTTTAAAGTGTAAGTGAAATTATAATATTTTAAAAAATATTAATGTAAATAAACTTGTTTTAAAAATTTTCTTCCTTTGACACAGTCTTGTAATGTTTAGATAAATCATAAGACATGTTTTACAGTAACTACTCTCTCGCCACAAAATATAGATTTTCCACACGGCGGGTGGTGAAAAGTTTCGCGTTTGCGATAATTAAACATCTGTTGACAACAACGCGGTGAAGGAATTTAGGGTAGGGCCATTGATTTTCTTTGTCTTTATGTTGTGAACTTATCGCTGAGCGATATCTTTAAATAACTTTATATTAAAAGGCATCTTGCTAACTTTTGTGTTAAGATTTATAGTGGGTGCAGTAGTTTGTACGTTTCATCAATTCCCAGTGGTTGCTGTTGTTTGTTCATCATATGTTTTTCACATGTATAAAACAGATCGGTACAATAACACAATATTTAATCCCCCATTTTTAAGGTCCATTCACTGGTCGTCTTAAAACATTTTCTGTTTCAGTAATGTAAACTTTGAGTTTTAGAGTTATGTTTTACAAAGATGAACTCATTCTGTCACACGACAGGATTTTTTTTACATTAAGGTTCTAAGTTTTTCTCTATTTAGTTTCGTAAAACATTAACGATAGATGATAATAAGTCCGAGGATACACCACCACTTAGAAAAATTTTGATTTGACTATCCCTCTGGATGGGTCACTAAGTATTAGCAAGGGGTGACTAAAAACAACGGTGGGGGAAAAGATAGCGTATGTTCAACAATAAATGTCCTTAGAGGGAATTGATTTTACTTCGTCAGGGATAAGTAAAAGAGCAAATGAGTTGGATGTAAAGAATTCAAAGACATGATGTATGCTGTATGCTTTGCTCTTGACCCTGATTCGGTCTAGCTGCAACGTGGGAAGGTAAGCCGCCATCTTGAAAACTTCTTGAATTCTATATTTCATTGAATTACAAAAGTTTATTCACTGCTTTTTACGAACTTGAATATTCACAACTTACGATGGCTCACAGTATTGCTTACTTAAATGAATACTTCCCTCTTTTGAATTCAAAAAATAATTGTCACTTTCACGAAAACCTAGTTTCTGTACTGTTCCAACAATACGGTCTTTGTTCACTTGTGACACCAATGTAACCTCTTCGTGAGGTTTTACTAATTATCTTATCTTATCTTATCTGTTTACAGACGCTCCTTCTATACAGAAGATTATTGCGTCCTACGCTTATCTATGGTTTGTGTTTAGTCCTGCATTTTTATTAGAGATTTAAATGTTGATAAAGTGTTGGTTTTCCTGGATTCTTCAGGCAACCCATTCCACGCCCGAATTCCGGGCGGGAAGAAGGAAAACTTGTATGTGTTTGTTCTTGCATACGGAATAAGAAATGTGTTTTTATCCTTATGTCTATCTGAGGGTTGTATTAAGTTATCTTTGTGTTGTAATTAATGTAACTTTTAGGCGTTCACACATTATATAAACTTGAATGCAATAATCCTCTGAAGAATTTGTTTCAAAAAAATAACTGTAATATGCAAATATGTACAAATTATAACTTTTAGGTTTTACAACGTGGAGAATCAGCCGCACAATTCTCCATTACACCGAACTTCTCTCTAACTGTTTTCGCGCTCTTTTGCCCATGTGACCTCTCTGTCACTTATCTCGTGATCATCACGTGACAAAACTGACTCACAAATTTTATCAGATTAAAAAATATACCTACATCTTGTTCGTGTCCGCGAAAAGCTAAGCTGTTTTCGTCCCAAAGCAATATACATTTTAATATTATAGTCAATATATGGCGCCATTTCAAAACTTCGCTTTTCAGTGCTGCTTGTGTAAAGTTGTCAATTAGTCCAATTTTCAAGCCCTTTTTCTAATCATTTCCATTTCGTAAAATTGTTTGTTTATTTGTTGTCACGAATTTTCATGATTTTGTATTTGTGGGTTTAGCTGTTTCCTATCAAAATATTATAATGGTTTAAATGAAACATATTTAAATATAATTAATTATTCGCTTTTTTTATCGAGGATAAAAGTGAAACAGTTATTTAAATATTTTTTTTTAAATTGAGATTTAGTGGCGCCCTTTTGAACTAGCGCAGGCCGGCGCCCTTGGCAACTGCCATAATGCCAAGCCATTGTTACGCCACTGTCTATGGACCATCAAAAATATTCAGTCTTTTAACAATGAATGGCTGTTAGGTTTATATAAATTGGCCTGCGTTCGTTACAATTCTAACATTACTTTAAATCTCTTTTGGTATGAAGATATTTCAGTTGCGATATTTTCAGTAGGTGTGCAAGCTACAATCACTAGAAAATTGCACTAAGAAGTGCTTTAGTTCAATGGAACCTCAAATTCCTATTATATATGTTAAATTTCAATATATTTTACTGTAAAATTAAACGTTCAATTTAATTAGCTAAGTAATAAAAATTAGATTTACTTGAGTGTGTAGTTTGCCGTAATTAAATTTTAAAAAAACAATGGTTGGGGGAGGGAGGTGTTTATAAACATAGCGTACGAACTTTAAAAAATATATTACACACAAAAAAACCGAACAAAATAACAAACAAAACAAACAAACAAACAAAAATATGCAATTTTATTCACCGACCACCCTGTTGAATGATTAGGTTAAAGCTTTCATAAATTGAAAATGTGGTCTTGTAGGCTAATCCTTATAGTCAATAATTTACGTTATTACTCACACATACAAATAATTTAAGAGTAATTATTTTTTTTAAAAATTATATTATTTGTGTGGATTTTACAGGTTTTAATATTCTTCAAGACCAATACATTTTGTCGTAGGCTTTAAATGTCAAGTGGCACGGTGTTGCGTTACTATCCACAAGAGTCTCCAGAAAATCCCGGACGAGCCCCCAATGTTGCATTCTGGGTTCTAGATGAATGAAGACTAAGTCTCGACTCTTGTCAATGGATAATGTAATTTTTTATTAGTCACCAACATATTTACATCAATAGGTTCAGGTACACAAACGTAATCCTTCCACAATGCCACTTACTCCTAAGTGCGTAAAATGGACTCTCTGTCCCTAATGCTAGTTGTACTTCGCTGTAACATCGAGCACACCTGGATGCTTATGAGCGAGTTCAAAGGTCAATGTGTTATTACCATTTCATGATATTTATCTATTTTTGAGTTAATTAATGTGTGAACGATTCATTCAAGAAGCATTTGTAGACGAGTCATTGCACATGTAAGTGTAGTAACTATATCCAGCCATTAAAAAATGAACCAGCAAGTGTATAAGGGAATGAGCCAGCCAGTGTATTAGTGAATGAGCCAGCAAGTGTATTAGTGAATGAGCCAGCCAATGTATTAGTGAATGAGCCAGCCAATGTATTAGTTAACGAGCCAAAAGTGTATTAATGAATGAACGAGCCGGTGTATTAGTGAATGAGCCAGACAATGTATTAGTGAATGAGCCAGCCCATGTATTAGTGAATGAGCAAGTCCATGTATTAGTGAATGAGCCAGCCAATGCATTAGTGAATGAGCCGACTAATGTATTAGTGAATGAGACAGCCATTGTATTAGTGAATGAGCCAGCCATTGTATTAGTGAACGCGCCAACCAGTATTAATGAATGAGCAAGTCCATGTATTAGTGAATGACCCACCCAATGAATTAGTGAATGAGCCAGCCAATGTATAAGTGAACGAGCCAAACAGTGTATTAATGAATGAGCGAGCCAGTGTATTAGTGAATGAACCAGACAATGTATTAGTGAATGAGCCAGCGCATGCATTAGTGAATGCGACAAACAGTGTATTAATGAATGAGCGAGACAGTGTATTAGTGAATGAACCAGACAATGTATTAGTGAATGAGCCAGCGCATGTATTAGTCAACGAACCAACCAGTATTAGGGAATGAGCGAGCCAGTGTATTAGTGAATGAGCCAGACAATGTATTAGTGAATGAGCCAGCGCATGTATTAGTGAACGCGCCAAACAGTGTATTAGTGAACGAGCCAACCATTGAATTAGTGAACGAGCCAGCCAATGTATAAGTGAATGAGCCAGCCAATGTATTAGTTAATGAGACTGCCTATTTATTAGAGAATGAGCATGCTAATGCATTAGTGAATGCTCTAGCAAATGTATTAGTGAATGAGCCTTCCAGTGAATTAGAGTGTAGGCCAGACAATGTATTATTGAATAAGCCAGCCAGTGTATTAGTGAATGAGCCAGCCAGTGTATTAGTGAATGAGCCAGCAATGTATTAGTGAATGATCGAGCCAATGTATTAGTGAATGATCCAGCAATAAAGTGTATTAGTCGACGAGCCAGCCAGTGTATTAGAGAATTAGCCAGCCATGTATTAGTAATTGGGCCAGCCAGTGTATTAGTGAATGAGAAAGCAAGTGTATTAGTGAATGAGAAAGCAAGTGTATTAATGAATGAGCCAGCCAATGTAATAGTGAATGAACCAGCAGATGTATTAGTGAATGAGCCAGCAGATGTATTAGTGAATGAGCCAGCAGATGTATTAGTGAATGAGCCAGCCAATGTATTAGTAAACGAGCCAGCAGATGTATTAGTGAACGAGCAAGTCAATGTATTAGTGAATAAGCCAGCCAGTGTATTAGTGAATAAGCCAGCCAGTGTATTGGTGAATAAGCCAGCCAGTGTATTTGTGAATGCGCCAGCTAATGTATTGGTGAATTAGCCAGTCAATGTAATAAAGAATGAGCCAGCCGGTGTATTAATGAATGAGGCAGCCAATGTATTAGTGAATGAGCCAGCCAAAGTATTAGTGAATGAGCCAGCCAGTGTATTAGTGAATGAGCCAGCAATGTATTAGTGAATGATTGAGCCAATGTATTCGTGTATGATCCAGCAATAAAGTGTATTAGTCGACGAGCCAGTCAGTATATTAGTGAATGAGACAGCAAATGTTTTGGTGAATGAGCCAGCTAATGTATTAGTGAATAAGACAGCAAGTGTATTAGTGAATGAGCCAGCCAAAGTATTAGTGAATGAGCCAGCCAAAGTATTAGTGAATGAGCCAGCCAAAGTATTAGTGAATGAGCGAGCCAAAGTATTAGTGAATGAGCCAGCCAAAGTATTAGTGAATGAGCCAGCCAAAGTATTAGTGAATGAGCTAGCCATAGTATTAGTGAATGAGCCAGCCAAAGTATTAGTGAATGAGCCAGCCAAAGTATTAGTGAATGAGCGAGCCAAAGTATTAGTGAATGAGCAAGCCAAAGTATTAGTGAATCAGCCAGCCAAAGTATTAGTGAATGAGCCAGCCATAGTATTAGTGAATGAGCCAGCCAAAGTATTAGTGAATGAGCCAGCCAATGTATTAGTGAATTAGCCAGCCAATATATTAGTGAATGAGCCAGCTAATGTATTAGTGAATGAGCCAGCTAATGTATTAGTGAATGAGCCAGCCATTGTATTAGTGAACGCGCCAACCAGTATTAATGAATGAGCAAGTCCATGTATTAGTGAATGAGCCAGCCATTGTATTAGTGAATGAGCCAGCCAATGTATAAGTGAACGAGCCAAACAGTGTATAAATGAATGAGCGAGCCAGTGTATTAGTGAATGAACCAGACAATGTATTAGTGAATGAGCCAGCGCATGCATTAGTGAACGCGACAAACAGTGTATTAGTGAATGAGCGAGCCAGTGTATTAGTGAATGAGCCAGACAATGTATTAGTGAATGAGCCAGCGCATGTATTAGTGAACGCGCCAAACAGTGTATTAGTGAACGAGCCAACCATTGAATTAGTGAACGAGCCAGCCAATGTATAAGTGAATGAGCCAGCCAATGTATTAGTTAATGAGACTGCCTATTTATTAGAGAATGAGCATGCTAATGCATTAGTGAATGCTCTAGCAAATGTATTAGTGAATGAGCCTTCCAGTGAATTAGAGGGTAGGCCAGACAATGTATTATTGAATAAGCTAGCCAGTGTATTAGTGAATGAGCCAGCCAGTGTATTAGTGAATGAGCCAGCAATGCATTAGTGAATGATCGAGCCAATGTATTAGTGAATGATCCAGCAATAAAGTGTATTAGTCGACGAGCCAGCCAGTGTATTAGAGAATTAGCCAGCCATGTATTAGTAATTGGGCCAGCCAGTGTATTAGTGAATGAGAAAGCAAGTGTATTAGTGAATGAGCCAGCAATGTATTAGTGAATGATTGAGCCAATGTATTCGTGTTAGATCCAGCAATAAAGTGTATTAGTCGACGAGCCAGTCAGTGTATTAGTGAATGAGACAGCAAATGTTTTGGTGAATGAGCCAGCTAATGTATTAGTGAATAAGACAGCAAGTGTATTAGTGAATGAGCCAGCCAAAGTATTAGTGAATGAGCCAGCCAAAGTATTAGTGAATGAGCCAGCCAAAGTATTAGTGAATGAGCGAGCCAAAGTATTAGTGAATGAGCCAGCCAAAGTATTAGTGAATGAGCCAGCCAAAGTATTAGTGAATGAGCCAGCCATAGTATTAGTGAATGAGCCAGCCAAAGTATTAGTGAATGAGCCAGCCAATGTATTAGTGAATTAGCCAGCCAATATATTAGTGAATGAGCCAGCTAATGTATTAGTGAATGAGCCAGCTAATGTATTAGTGAATGAGACAGCCATTGTATTAGTGAATGAGCCAGCCATTGTATTAGTGAACGCGCCAACCAGTATTAATGAATGAGCAAGTCCATGTATTAGTGAATGAGCCAGCCATTGTATTAGTGAATGAGTCAGCTAAAGTATAAGTGAACGAGCCAAACAGTGTATTAATGAATGAGCGAGCCAGTGTATTAGTGAATGAACCAGACAATGTATTAGTGAATGAGCCAGCGCATGCATTAATGAACGCGACAAAAAGTGTATAATGAATGAGCGAGACAGTGTATTAGTGAATGAACCAGACAATGTATTAGTGAATGAGCCAGCGCATGTATTAGTCAACGAACCAACCAGTATTAGTGAATGAGCGAGCCAGTGTATTAGTGAATGAGCCAGACAATGTATTAGTGAATGAGCCAGCGCATGTACTAGTGAACGCGCCAAACAGTGTATTAGTGAACGAGCCAACCATTGAATTAGTGAACGAGCCAGCCAATGTATAAGTGAATGAGCCAGCCAATGTATTAGTTAATGAGACTGCCTATTTATTAGAGAATGAGCATGCTAATGCATTAGTGAATGCTCTAGCAAATGTATTAGTGAATGAGCCTTCCAGTGAATTAGAGGGTAGGCCAGACAATGTATTATTAAATAAGCCAGCCAGTGTATTAGTGAATGAGCCAGCCAGTGTATTAGTGAATGAGCCAGCAATGCATTAGTGAATGATCGAGCCAATGTATTAGTGAATGATCCAGCAATACAGTGTATTAGTCGATGAGCCAGCCAGTGTATTAGAGAATTAGCCAGCCATGTATTAGTAATTGGGCCAGCCAGTGTATTAGTGAATGAGAAAGCAAGTGTATTAGTGAATGAGCCAGCAATGTATTAGTGAATGATTGAGCCAATGTATTCGTGTATGATCCAGCAATAAAGTGTATTAGTCGACGAGCCAGTCAGTGTATTAGTGAATGAGACAGAAAATGTTTTGGTGAATGAGCCAGCTAATGTATTAGTGAATAAGACAGCAAGTGTATTAGTGAATGAGCCAGCCAAAGTATTAGTGAATGAGCCAGCCAAAGTATTAGTGAATGAGCCAGCCAAAGTATTAGTGAATGAGCGAGCCAAAGTATTAGTGAATGAGCCAGCCAAAGTATTAGTGAATGAGCCAGCCAAAGTATTAGTGAATGAGCCAGCCATAGTATTGGTGAATGAGCCAGCCAAAGTATTAGTGAATGAGCCAGCCAATGTATTAGTGAATTAGCCAGCCAATATATTAGTGAATGAGCCAGCTTATGTATTAGTGAATGAGCCAGCTAATGTATTAGTGAATGAGACAGCCATTGTATTAGTGAATGAGCCAGCCATTGTATTAGTGAACGCGCCAACCAGTATTAATGAATGAGCAAGTCCATGTATTAGTGAATGAGCCAGCCATTGTATTAGTGAATGAGCCAGCCAAAGTATAAGTGAACGAGCCAAACAGTGTATTAATGAATGAGCGAGCCAGTGTATTAGTGAATGAACCAGACAATGTATTAGTGAATGAGCCAGCGCATGCATTAATGAACGCAACAAACAGTGTATTAATGAATGAGCGAGACAGTGTATTAGTGAATGAACCAGACAATGTATTAGTGAATGAGCCAGCGCATGTATTAGTCAACGAACCAACCAGTATTAGTGAATGAGCGAGCCAGTGTATTAGTGAATGAGCCAGACAATGTATTAGTGAATGAGCCAGCGCATGTACTAATTAACGCGCCAAACAGTGTATTAGTGAACGAGCCAACCATTGAATTAGTGAACGAGCCAGCCAATGTATAAGTGAATGAGCCAGCCAATGTATTAGTTAATGAGACTGCCTATTTATTAGAGAATGAGCATGCTAATGCATTAGTGAATGCTCTAGCAAATGTATTAGTGAATGAGCCTTCCAGTGAATTAGAGGGTAGGCCAGACAATGTATTATTAAATAAGCCAGCCAGTGTATTAGTGAATGAGCCAGCCAGTGTATTAGTGAATGAGCCAGCAATGTATTAGTGAATGATTGAGCCAATGTATTCGTGTATGATCCAGCAATAAAGTGTATTAGTCGACGAGCCAGTCAGTGTATTAGTGAATGAGACAGCAAATGTTTTAAAGAATGAGCCAGCTAATGTATTAGTGAATAAGACAGCAAGTGTATTAGTGAATGAGCCAGCCAAAGTATTAGTGAATGAGCAAGCCAAAGTATTAGTGAATGAGCCAGCCAAAGTATTAGTGAATGAGCGAGCCAAAGTATTAGTGAATGAGCCAGCCAAAGTATTAGTGAATGAGCCAGCCAAAGTATTAGTGAATGAGCCAGCCATAGTATTAGTGAATGAGCCAGCCAAAGTATTAGTGAATGAGCCAGCCAATGTATTAGTGAATTAGCCAGCCAATATACTAGTGAATGAGCCAGCTAATAAATTAGTGAATGAGCCAGCTAATGTATTAGTGAATGAGACAGCCATTGTATTAGTGAATGAGCCAGCCATTGTATTAGTGAACGCGCCAACCAGTATTAATGAATGAGCAAGTCCATGTATTAGTGAATGAGCCAGCCATTGTATTAGTGAATGAGCCAGCCAAAGTATAAGTGAACGAGCCAAACAGTGTATTAATGAATGAGCGAGCCAGTGTATTAGTGAATGAACCAGACAATGTATTAGTGAATGAGCCAGCGCATGCATTAATGAACGCGACAAACAGTGTATTAATGAATGAGCGAGACAGTGTATTAGTGAATGAACCAGACAATGTATTAGTGAATTGAGGCAGCGCATGTATTAGTCAACGAACCAACCAGTATTAGTGAATGAGCGATCCAGTGTATTAGTGAATGAGCCAGACAATGTATTAGTGAATGAGCCAGCGCATGTATTAGTGAACGCGCCAAACAGTGTATTAGTGAACGAGCCAACCATTGAATTAGTGAACGAGCCAGCCAATGTATAAGTGAATGAGCCAGCCAATGTATTAGTTAATGAGACTGCCTATTTATTAGAGAATGAGCATGCTAATGCATTAGTGAATGCTCTAGCAAATGTATTAGTGAATGAGCCTTCCAGTGAATTAGAGGGTAGGCCAGACAATGTATTATTGAATAAGCCAGCCAGTGTATTAGTGAATGAGCCAGCCAGTGTATTAGAGAATGAGCCAGCAATGCATTAGTGAATGATCGAGCCAATGTATTAGTGAATGATCCAGCAATAAAGTGTATTAGTCGACGAGCCAGCCAGTGTATTAGAGAATTAGCCAGCCATGTATTAGTAATTGGGCCAGCCAGTGTATTAGTGAATGAGAAAGCAAGTGTATTAGTGAATGAGCCAGCAATGTATTAGTGAATGATTGAGCCAATGTATTCGTGTATGATCCAGCAATAAAGTGTATTAGTCGACGAGCCAGTCAGTGTATTAGTGAATGAGACAGCAAATGTTTTGGTGAATGAGCCAGCTAATGTATTAGTGAATAAGACAGCAAGTGTATTAGTGAATGAGCCAGCCAAAGTATTAGTGAATGAGCCAGCCAAAGTATTAGTGAATGAGCCAGCCAAAGTATTAGTGAATGAGCGAGCCAAAGTATTAGTGAATGAGCCAGCCAAAGTATTAGTGAATGAGCCAGCCAAAGTATTAGTGAATGAGCCAGCCATAGTATTAGTGAATGAGCCAGCCAAAGTATTAGTGAATGAGCCAGCCAATGTATTAGTGAATTAGCCAGCCAATATATTAGAGAATGAGCCAGCTAATGTATTAGTGAATGAGCCAGCTAATGTATTAGTGAATGAGACAGCCATTGTATTAGTGAATGAGCCAGCCATTGTATTAGTGAACGCGCCAACCAGTATTAATGAATGAGCAAGTCCATGTATTAGTGAATGAGCCAGCCATTGTATTAGTGAATGAGCCACCCAATGTATAAGTGAACGAGCCAAACAGTGTATTAATGAATGAGCGAGCCAGTGTATTAGTGAATGAACCAGACAATGTATTAGTGAATGAGCCAGCGCATGCATTAGTGAACGCGACAAACAATGTATTAATGAATGAGCGAGACAGTGTATTAGTGAATGAACCAGACAATGTATTAGTGAATGAGCAAGCGCATGTATTAGTCAACGAACCAACCAGTATTAGTGAATGAGCGAGCCAGTGTATTAGTGAATGAGCCAGACAATGTATTAGTGAATGAGCCAGCGCATGTATTAGTGAACGCGCCAAACAGTGTATTAGTGAACGAGCCAACCATTGAATTAGTGAACGAGCCAGCCAATGTATAAGTGAATGAGCCAGCCAATGTATTAGTTAATGAGACTGCCTATTTATTAGAGAATGAGCATGCTAATGCATTAGTGAATGCTCTAGCAAATGTATTAGTGAATGAGCCTTCCAGTGAATTAGAGGGTAGGCCAGACAATGTATTATTGAATAAGCCAGCCAGTGTATTAGTGAATGAGCCAGCCAGTGTATTAGTGAATGAGCCAGCAATGTATTAGTGAATGATCGAGCCAATGTATTAGTGAATGATCCAGCAATAAAGTGTATTAGTCGACGAGCCAGCCAGTGTATTAGAGAATTAGCCAGCCATGTATTAGTAATTGGGCCAGCCAGTGTATTAGTGAATGAGAAAGCAAACGTATTAGTGAATGAGAAAGCAAGTGTATTAATGAATGAGCCAGCCAATGTAATAGTGAATGAGCCAGCAGATGTATTAGTGAATGAGCCAGCAGATGTATTAGTGAATGAGCCAGCAGATGTATTAGTGAATGAGCCAGCCAATGTATTAGTAAACGAGCCAGCAGATGTATTAGTGAACGAGCAAGTCAATGTATTAGTGAATAAGCCAGCCAGTGTATTAGTGAATAAGCCAGCCAGTGTTTTTGTGAATGCGCCAGCTAATGTATTGGTGAATTAGCCAGTCAATGTATTAAAGAATGAGCCAGCCGGTGTATTAATGAATGAGCAGCCAATGTATTAGTGAATGAGCCAGCCAGTGTATTAGTGAATGAGCCAGCAATGTATTAGTGAATGATTGAGCCAATGTATTCGTGTATGATCCAGCAATAAAGTGTATTAGTCGACGAGCCAGTCAGTGTATTAGTGAATGAGACAGCAAATGTTTTGGTGAATGAGCCAGCTAATGTATTAGTGAATAAGACAGCAAGTGTATTAGTGAATGAGCCAGCCAAATTATTAGTGAATGAGCCAGCCAAAGTATTAGTGAATGAGCCAGCCAAAGTTTTAGTGAATGAGCGAGCCAAAGTATTAGTGAATGAGCCAGCCAAAGTATTAGTGAATGAGCCAGCCAAAGTTTTAGTGAATGAGCCAGCCATAGTATTAGTGAATGAGCCAGCCAAAGTATTAGTGAATGAGCCAGCCAATGTATTAGTGAATTAGCCAGCCGATATATTAGTGAATGAGCCAGCTAATGTATTAGTGAATGAGCCAGCCAGTGTATTAGTGAATGAGCCAGCAATGTATTAGTGAATGATTGAGCCAATCTATTCGTGTATGATCTAGCAATAAAGTGTATTAGTCGACGAGCCAGTCAGTGTATTAGTGAATGAGACAGCAAATGTTTTGGTGAATGAGCCAGCTAATGTATTAGTGAATAAGACAGCAAGTGTATTAGTGAATGAAGCAGCCAAAGTACTAGTGAATGAGCCAGCCAAAGTATTAGTGAATGAGCCAGCCAAAGTATTAGTGAATGAGCCAGCCAAAGTATTAGTGAATGAGCGAGCCAAAGTATTAGTGAATGAGCCAGCCAAAGTATTAGTGAATGAGCCAGCCAAAGTATTAGTGAATGAGCCAGCCATAGTATTAGTGAATGAGCCAGCCAAAGTATTAGTGAATGAGCTAGCAAATGTATTAGTGAATAAGCCAGCCAATGTATTAGTGAATGAGCAAGCAAATGTATTAGTAAATGAGCCTGCTAATGTATTAGTAAATTGGCCAGTTAATGTATTAGTGAATGCGCCAGCTAATGTATTAGTGAATGCGCCAGCTAATGTATTAGTGATTGCGCCAGCTAATGTATTAGTGATTGCGCCAGCTAATGTATTAGTGAATGCGCCAGCTAATGTATTAGTGATTGCGCCAGCTAATGTATTAGTGAATTAGCCAGCCAGTGTATCAGAGAATGAGCCAGAAAATGTGTTTTTGACTGAGCCAGCCAATATATTAGTGAATGAGCCAGCTAATGTATTAGTGAATAAAACAGCAAGTGTATTAGTGAATTCGCCATACAGTGTATTAGTGAAAAAGACAGCCAATTGTTTAGTGAATGAGCAAGCCAATGTATTAGTGAATACGCCAGCCAATGTATTAGTGAATGAGCAAGCAAATGTATTAGTAAATGAGCCAGCTAATGTATTAGTAAATTAGCCAGTCAATGTATTAGTGAATGAGCCAGCCAGTGTGTTTGTGAATGAGTCAGCCAATGTATTAGAGAATGATCCAGCCAGTGTATTAGTGAACGAGCCAACAGGCGTATTAGTGAATAAGCCAGGCAGTGTATTAGTGAATGAACCAGCCAATGTATAAGTGAATGAGCCAGCCAGTGTATTAGTGAATGAGCCAGCCAGTGTATTAGTAAATGAGCTTCATTCAAACAAGCAAAACAAACATGGCATTCAAAACCAAATGAATTTTTAAAGATAATTAGCTGCTTCATAACAGAAAAGAAAAAAAGTTTTATTTTCTATAAGTTTTTGTCAAAAAGTTACAATACAAGTTGACAAAAATGTTATTTCAACAATCTTAGTAAACAATTAAATAACTTACAACTTGTAATTTTTTATTGCATCAAAAAATTGTATTAGTACATTTATGTGTTTCTTTTTCTTTTTATAAAATACAATATCATCGCCATCACGCACACACACACAAATATTTGTTTTAAAATTTAAGTTTCGTGGAAAATTCTCAAACCGCACAACTATAACTCAATGGTCCCTTGCAGTAATTTAACATGCTGCTTAAACGTGAACTGTGGGATAGATATACGTTATAAATTAATTAACACATTCCATTTCACAATATCTATTTCCAAAATTTTTGGGTTCTCAAAAAATCCACGTGTTGCTTGTTTGCCATCATCTTCTTCACCGGTATCTACAGGTGTCAGTGGTTCTAAATTAGACCTCGCAATGGCGCATATAAGGCCGTCCATGAAGTACGTCACGCTCCAGAGGGGGAGGGGGTCCGGCCATGTATGACGTCACGGTGTTTTATATTAAATGTTAATTATTTTGTTAATAAAACACATTTTTTGTTCGAAAGTGTGACGTACTTTAAAGGGGGGGGTCCCCGAGATTTTTGACGGTTATACAGGGGGGAGGGGGGATTAAATATTTTCAAAAATAGCGTGAAGTACTTTATGGACAGCCTTTATCTTGACTAATTCCTACAACAGAAATCATTCTCTTACTCACACTTGGCCTAGGTCCGGGCGTATTGTTAAAATGTATTTTAAAGACATTTACAAATTATTCTTCATTGATTACTTTCACTAGTTCGTCGTATTCCTTTTGTGGCTCATCTCGGTATGTATAGTAGTGTATGGTTACGTAACATATGCATCGCGAAACTTGATGTTTCTAGTGATACTAATAATAGCATGTATGCCTTGAATCGCATTGTAAACAAGAGCTTCCAAATATTGCGGGGCTCACTTCACAGACCTGAAAACATCTTATCTTATTACGTAATGGTACTAATTTTTAGACAGAGATTTCGTAAAACAATTTTTTCATCATAAATATTGAAGTAACAATATAGTTTCACGGTTGGTTAGATTTATAACCTCATACACAAATTTTTGTTTAATTCAAGTCCACTAACGCGACTCAAATTTACGTAGAATTAACAAATATATGTTGAGAATACCCGGATGTTTGTTAAATACATGCATTTTAATGACATTGGTGCAACTGAATACCAGGATGTTCTATTAATAGCCTCCGCCATGACAAAGCCTCAAACTTCTGAACAAACCAGTTATAAACTGTAGCTCTGCGCTTGTAAGTCTGAATTATTGTCATTCACTTTTTAGTTACAAGACGGTCTCAGCGCAGTTTGTAAAACCAATTTAAACATCCTACAGGAAATACAATCTAAAAACATGCACACTATTGCTTATGGAGTAAATAAACTTGGAAAATGAAAAAAAAACGTCTGGAATCTACCATTTCTTATTAAAACTATTGCTGAAAACTTGTATGTACCCAACACATTATAAATCCCCTGTGTTAATTTGAAAGGGAAATTTAGAGAGAAAACAAACAATCATTGCACGTCTAGGCTTTAAAATAAATAAATACAATGTCTTAAACCCTTAAGTAAAGGAAACAGCATCATTATTGGCCTTGACATCCATCATCGGCGAAATCGGGGGGCAGAGGTCAAAGGTTGACAGATGCCAAAGTCCAGGATGGGGACCTCTGCTGCAGCTCCGACGATCATAGAGCTGTTGTCTCGTCCGAGCCCAGTAGGAATAGTATAACCATAACCTCCTCGGAATCCTGCGGAGAGGAAAGGACGTAGGTTAGCTATTGACCGTTAAGCCAGTGAACTGTAGCAAGTCAGGGGTCATGTCTTGAAATCCACGGACCCCTTAAGTGGTTCTTAAAAAAAAGTTTCAGGGGGGTTTAGGGGCGTGCTTATTTTTTAATATGCCCTGAATAATAATATTATTTTAAAAAATGGTCCTGCGCAAAAGAACGGGGACCAATGAAACAAAATAGATTATAATTGAGCCCATGTGTAAAAGCTTCTTGATTTTATTACAAGAAAAATCGAAACACAAAGATAACAATGAAATGAACCCGCTTCACAATCCATGACGGACTATGGGGCAAGTGAAGTAGCGTTCACAAGGTATATCTTACACTTAACTATAACGACTTTATATTTAAATGGATGAAGGGGTGGAGATACAACAGATCCCTGAATGGTGTTAAGCTTACTGACTGAGTTGGAGGATGGGACGTCCCAGGAGGGCCAAGACGCTACAACAATTCGGAACTGCCCACTCTACAGAGAGCCGAAGATGGCCACTCTGCGGCACCCGAAAATGCCAACTCCTGCATGCCAAAAACGCCCATGTTACAGTATGCTGAAATACCCACACTACAGAATTCCGAAAATGCCCTCTGTACAGCATTCCGAAAATTGCCACTTCCATAAAAACAAAAACATGCCCACCAAGGGCGTTGGACCATCACCTCCACCCTGCTACCAGCGCAACTACTGCTGCCCACAGGGACAAGTGCAATGTCTCCTGTCTCCTGTTAGAATTCCTCTTAAAACCATCGGTGGTGCGCATTTCAGAGGCGAAATTGGGCAATGACGGCTGTAGAGGGTTAAAGAAAACACCAAATCGTGTCGATAAAAGGCGAGAAGACCATTGATTACCGCGGTTTTCAGCTTTGAAGGAATACTTACGAAACTTTTTTCTTTCTGGTCAATGAGTAACGTTTAACCCAGTGGCGTAGCGAGGGGGGGGGCAGGGGGGACATATGTCCCCGGGCGCCACGTTAAGGGGCGCCAAAATGAGTATTAAAACTCATTATTTAATAGTGTTTTGATGTAAACTAATGTATCCCAAATACATTTGCAAGATTGAATTTTGGAGCTCCGAAAATATATTCATTACAAATCAGTTGGAAAGCATGATTTTGGCGCCCCCATTGAGCGTTAAGGGGCGCCATTCTACTCCTAAATAAATGACACATCCACAATGTAGGATTGCTAGTGGCGATTTAAAAAATAACCGGGAGAGAGAGTAGGGGAGCAGTAAGAGACAAAGGCGATTCTATTAATAGAACGGACAGAGACGACACTAAAAGCAACCAAAATGACCAAGACAATCAAAAGGAGCGGCTTAAAGCAGTAGTTCTCAACCTGTGGTCCGTGAACCACTAGCTGTCCGTGAAGATGTGCCAGGTGGTCCGCGAGCAAAGCATGAAATTTACGCATTGTATGATTCATCAAGAAGGACTAACAAGTAAAAGAATTAACGCAGACTTAAAATATATTTTTGATCTGGCCTAAATAGTTTTAAATTTTATCAAGGCTCGTCCATTAAATTATCGTCTCTTTGATTTCTATTGTTCGAATATGAATCTTGAACATTAACAGTTACTGATGTATACTGAAGTTCACTGGTTATCAGACTGTTTGAATTACGTGACGACGTAAGAGAGTTTATTGTAGAAAAAGACTCAAAGCTTGTTGATCATTTGAACCATAGTTTATGATTGCTGTTCTGGCTTACTTGGCTGAAACTCTTGACGAAATCAATAAACTTAATTCAACTCGGCAAGGAAAGAAGACACATTATATTACTCTCAGTGACAAAGTGTCTGCTTTTACGAAAAAGCTTGATCTTTTGAAAAGAATATTATTTCAAGGTAACTTTGGGATGGTTGATCAATTATACGAAATTACCGATTAATCAGAAAATGTTGAAATAAATAAACAACTGTTGATAAATTTGATTTCTGGTCATATTCGATCAATGCAGGCCCAATTTTAATTCTACTTTAGTGATTTTTTACGTTCAGTGGTTTTTAGTGGGTTTCCAGTCCTAATCTCGCACGCATTGTCTCATCAAATAAAATTACCAACATCGTAATTAAACCAATTCATTGAACTGACTAGCAATACCACTTTGAATATGTTGCATCAGAAAGTGGGCTTAATGAAATTTTGGAGTACTCCGAGCTGTCTCAGATAGCTTTTAAAATACTTTTACCCTTTGCAACTTTGTGAAAGTGGATTTTCTGCATTGCTTACAATAAAAACAAAACATCGTTCGTACTAAATAAACTAATATAGCAGTCTTTTTAATACAAACTACTGTTTATGACTTAAAGTTTTTTTTATAGTTAGCAAGTAGAATTAAATAAAGATGACTGTAAGACTAATATAAATGACATTTGTTCTTTACAAAAGAAAGCCATTACAATATTGTTTTTAGAGAATGCAAAACGTAGCATATTAGTATAGTTATACTAACTAACATGTATACTACTTATATATATCAATAATCTTCTGTATGGAAGGAGCGTGTGCAACAGATAACAGTATAATTATATTTAACTTTCCAGCTTAGCAGTAGCACAATTTTTAGTAGTGGTCCGTAGCTAAGACACATTTTTCAAGTGGTCCTTGAATCTCAAAAGGTCGAGAACCACTGGCTTACAGAAGTCTCTCCTCTCAAGGGATTGTGTCGGTATGTCAAAGCAAGTTGGATTCCTTTTATATGAAACATCAAACACCGCCTCTCTTTCCTGTCTCTCTGTGATCAAACTTGATCATTATGATCCACTGTTAGAAAAGCACTTACAAGATTCCTGAGAAAATCCAGGCTCAGTATCTTATTTATACAGGAAATACAAAATGAATTTATCCACCTACTTTCATCGACTGTAAGGAATCAGCTGTTGAGTGAAATCAGAAAAAAAAACAAGTACTACGGCGTAGACTACGGTATCCTACTTGACTCAACACCCGATCTAAGACAGATTTCTCAAGTCATCAGATTTGTGGATGTTGACTTTCAAACTAAAAAAGAAACCACCAAAGAATCATTTTTAGGTTTTATCCAGATACATTCCAAAGACGCAGCAAACATTGAAAGAGTTATCGTAGAGAAACTAGAATCTAATAACATACCTATAGCCGACTATCGGTCACAATGTTATTACAATGCTGCTGTAATGACTGGGCATATATCCGGCCTTCAGCAGCGAATATGTGCCAGAAATCACAGAGCATTGTTCATAAGCTGTGACAACCAGCGCTTAAACTTACCAAGAGTACACTCAGCTAAACAGGATCCTGTTGTTATCACGTTTTTGGAACAGTTGAAAGTATAAATTTTTGTTTTCTCTCGTTCAACAATTCGTTGGGAAGAATTAAAAAGAGTTGTGCCAATCACAATGAAGAGGGAGTCTGAAACACGTTGGAGTGCCCGATCAGAAGCTGTTAAATCAATTTATGAAGGACTAGATTTCACCAGATGAACTGGTAGAGCTGTTGGAAAAATTCTCAAAACATACAAATATGACACCTGACACCAGAAGTGATAAAGGAACATTTGCTGGCAGGTATATTAAACTTTAAATTCCTAGTTTTGTTAAATTTCTGGAACATCATACTTGGGAAAATTGATCGTGTCCAGAAACGAGCAAGAGGTATGTTGAGCAAGAAATTGTCAAAATTCGAGATAATTTGAGCCAGGTTGCGGTAGATAATGGAAAGGAAGATGCACAACTTTGGGAAACGAGGTTGACAGACAAATTAGACGACATCGGAGGATGCCTGGAGAATTAACAAGAGATACAGGACTTTCTGCAGAAGAAGAATTGCACGTGATATGAACAGCGTAATTGATAGAATCCAACAGGAGAAATCAATACGTTTTTTACGTCTAAAAAATACAAACAAATTTGGATTTTTACTAGACGTCAAAACTCTACTTGCTGAGACAAAAGTCGATACACTTCGTTGAAATTGCTTAGATTTTGCTAATTTATGCGACACTGACGTCAATGGTAATGACTTGTGCACATAAATCAGTGACTGAAAAATGCTTCTCAGTACCCGGACTGATTTTCTATCGGAAACTCCTTTGGATGTTCTTGGTTTTATTGTTTCATATGGATATGACTTATTTCTGAGTCAAGCGCATTTCACTTCAAATACTTCTAACAATTGCTGTTTCAGCTGAAAGCTGTGAGCGGTCCTTCAGCAAACTGAAGCTTATTTTTTCTTATTTACGTGCTTCAATTGGAAAAGATAGTCCGAGTGATCTTGCACTCCTTAGCACCAAAAGAGAAACACTTGAGAATATTAATTTTGACAACGTGATTGACGAGTTTGCGACAATCAAATTAAATTAAGGAGAATCAATTTTGTGTAGACTATGTCTAATCGTATAATTAGTAGAGTATTTTTTTTTCAAATAAATTGTTTACAATCGTATGGATAAATATTAGCCTGTATTCTATTTCATTAAAATACCAGAAGCTTCGAAAATGAACTATATAAACCGTAAAATTTCAAATTTTTCTTCGGGCCCAGAATCTTTCGGTCCGACAAGGGGCGCCGATTTTGTGTCATGTCCCCGGGCGCACATGACCCTAGCTACGCCACTGGTTTAACCAGTGGCGTAGCCAGGGGGGGGGCGGGAGTGGAGAGTCGATTCTTTTCACGTGTGATTAACATGATTTGTGACGTAAGGTCACGTGAATAATAAACACGGGAAGAAAGGAGCATTCCCATTGGTTGAAAGGGTTGGGCGATCAGTTGTCAGTGGAGTTCCGTAGTGAAAGGACTGAATGTGTGTGTGCCTCAAGATTTCCCCGTTGTATTACCTCAAATGATATTTCTGTGTACAAAATATACATATTAAAGTTGTTTTATTGAAACAAGTTCTTCGGTGGATTATTGTGCACAAGATTCTGTATTGTGAGAACGCCTACTAAAGAGTTACATATAAAAATTTAATAGTTACAATTCTCACCATGGGCACAACATTTTTCTTGAAATCAAGGGCGGCATTATGGAAAAGGGGTGGGGGTGGATTAATGCAAATTTTTGCGGAAGAGAAAACGGGTGAAGGGGGTCGGCACAATAACATTTTGGTATGGGAATTCTAACACGGCATGTGTTTATGGGAGGATCACGGGACATCACAGACATTGTGTTTACGGGATTTTACGCGTGTGTTCATGGGATAACATAGACATGTGTTTATGGGATAAACGAGACATGTGTTTATGTGGGATAAACGAGACATGTGTTTGTGGGATAAACGAGACATGTGTTTATGGGAAATTGAATGAATGTGTTTATAGAATAAATGTCATATACGGGTAATGGAGACTTGTGTTTATAGGATACATAAAGAATTTATTTTAGAATTTTGAATGACCGCGTAGCAAATTTTGATCGAGATAAAATAACACCTGATTTTGTGGGGTGTAAAATTTTGCACACACAAAATTGATGCTGTGCAACTTTGCACACGAGTTTGGCAAACGAACCTTTGAGGGGTCTGTTACGGTCAGATGTTGTGGTGTGGGGATGACTACGCATAAATGGGGCTGTGAACACTTGTCCTCGTGGAACGGGGGGGCGGGTGAACTCAAGGTACTTGAAAGTTGTAATGAATTGACAGGACCACGGTCAAAGGGAGACATGTTGAATGACCCAGGGTCCAGCCAAAACCGGTCGGACGCGGTGGTCGAGTGGCAGCGCACTGGACTGTCGTACCGATGGTCATGGGTTCAAATCCGTGTGAAGGCAAGGGTTTGTTCCCGGGGCCTAGGGCGTCCCTGAGTCACCCCGCTCTGAATGGGTACCTAACACTACATGTAGTTAGGCGGCTGGGTAATGCGTGGAACCCACAAAGCCGTGGCCTGTGAATGCTGCATCACTTGCCAACAGATCATCCGTCATGGTCTGTGGACGCCACTATCTTCTGCATAGAAGGAGCGTCTGTATAGATAAGATAAGAGACAAGACGGGGGTATAATAGGGGTCACAGTGTGTGTCGCGGAAAGAGTGTTGAGTTGCCAAGTTACCGGCAGATGGAAGACTGACGATAGAGTGTGGAGTTTCGTGAACGTGGTCCGATACGGTCAAGCAGGGCCGAGGACTCTGGATGGAATGACCATCCACTTTAAACTGCCAAGTGTACTTTGCCATCTATGTTAAAGATTTTGATGTCATTAAACATACGTTGAAAGAAAACAACCCAGCGTTGCTGATTCTTTTCCCCATCTAACGTGGTAAATATCTGTGGCCGAGGGGGGACGACGACTCCGTCACAGGGTCATTGAGTAAGACATGTGTTTACGGTATACACGAGAATGGCGCATAGGATAAGTGAGACAAGGGTTTGTCCATTGGTGACGCCCAAAAATTTGTTAACAGATTATCTCTCCACCCCCTCCACACATGGTTACTTTTTTCCATTCCGGCTGTTCCCTCACATTAATCTTTGCTCTTTGCGTTGAGTAGAATTTCACGAGACTGAATGAAATATTAAAAAATCTAATTTAATGTTAATCCGAATACAGTTTGATGCCATCATTGAAAGATAGATGCGAAATGCGATGTGTACATTTGTAAAGGACTGAGTGAAATATAGCTCATTCAAATGCAGCAAAAAATTTAGCTCTGTGCAAGTTTTTTGAGTTTCGCTTTGTGCTAATTCCTTTTCCTTACTCTGGGGCTGGACAATAACTTTTTTAAGAGTTCTGAAAATTGGACTAATTCTGAAGGTAAGCAGTCTTCGAAATCACTCATGAACCTACACGTGGAAGAAAATCAGAAGCCCCGAGCCAAGTGCTCTTTATGGGTCTTCCCGGAAGACCGCCTTAGCCATCTGCAGTGGCGTAGCTAGGGTCATGTGCGCCCGGGGACATGATACAAAATCTGCGCCCCTTGTCGGACCGAAAGATTCTGGTGTTTCACTGAGCCCCTCAAACATTTTTTTAACGGTTTATATGGTTCATTTTCGAAGCATTTGGTATTTTAATGAAATAGAATACAGACCAATATTTCTCTAATCGGTTGTAAACAATTTATTTGAAAAATAAAATACTCTACTAATTATACATGACTCGAATGGACATAGTCTACAAAAAATTGATCCTCCTTGATTTGAATGGCGAAAACTCGTCATTCATGTTGTCAAAATTAGTATTCTCAAGTGTTTCTCTTTCGATGCTAAGGAGTGCAAGATCACTCATGCGATCTTGTCCCATTGAAGCACGTTAATAAGACAGAATAAGCTTCAGTTTGCTGAATGACCGCTCACAGTTTCAGTGAAACAGCAATTGTTAGAAGTATTTGAAGTGAAATGCGCAGATTCGGAAATACGTCATCTCCATATGAAACAATAAAACCAAGAAGATCCAAAGGAGTTTCCGGTGGAACTTCAGCCCGGGTACTGAGCAGCATTTTTCAGTCTCCGATTTCTGTGCACAATTCGTGACCATTGACGTCAGTGTCGTAGAAATTAGCAAAATCTAAGCAATTTTAACGAAGTGTATCGACTTTGTCTCAGTAAGAAGAGTTTTGACGTCTAGTAAAATCCCACTTTGTTGTTTAGGTTTTTTAGACGTAATAATCGTATTGATATCTCCTTTTGGAGTCTATCAATTACGCTATTTATATCACGTGAAATTTCTTATTCTGCAGAAAGTCCTGCATCTCTTGTTAATTCCCCAGGCATCCTCCGATGTCGTCTAATCCTTCTGTCCACCTCGATTCCCAAAGTTGTGCATCTTCTTTTCCATTGTCTACCGCAACCTGGCTCAAATTTTCACGAATATTGACAATTTCTGACTCAAGCGATTCACGAGCAGATGCTGCTTCCTTGAAATTCACAGTATGATTCTGCAACCATTTCTGGACACGATCAATTTTCCCAAGTATGATGTTCCAGAAATGTAACAAATCCAGGAAGTTAAAGTTTAATATACCTACCAGCAAAGCTTCTGCATCACATCTGGTAACAGGCGTCATATTTGTATGTTATAATAATTTTTCCAACAGCCCTACCAGTTCATCTAGTCCTTCATAAATTGGTTTAACAGCTTCTGATCATGCACTCCAACGTGTTTCAGACTCACTCTTCATTATGATTGCTAAAACTCCTTGTAATTCTTCCCAACGAGTTGTTGAACGAGAGAAAACACAAATTTATACTATCAACTGTTCCAAAAAACGTGATAACAACTGGATCATGTTTAGCTGAGTGTACACTTGCTAAGTTTAAGCTGTGGTTGTCACAGTTGATGAACAATGCTCTGTGATTTCTGGCACATATTCGGTGTTGAAGGCCGGATATATGCCCAGTCATTACAGCAGCATTGTCATAACATTGTGACCATACATAGTGGTATGCTATTAGATACCAGTTTCTCTACGATAACTCTTTCAAGCAGGTTTGCTGCGTCTTTGGAATGTATCTGTACAAAACATAAAAATGATTCTTTGATGGTTACTTTTTTATTTTTGAAAATCAAGATCCACAAATCTGATGACTTGAGAAAACTTTTCCCGGTCTCCTAGATCAAATGTTGAGTCAAGTAAGATACCGTAGTACTTGTTTTTTTCTGATTTCACTCAACAGCTGATTCCTTACAGTCGATGTAAGTAGGTGGATAAATTCATTTTGGATTTCCGGTGATAAACAAGATACTGAACCTGGATATTCTTGGGCATGTTGTAGGTGTTTTTCTAACAGTGGATCATACTGAGCAACAAGTTTGATCACAGAGAAACAGGAAAGAGAGGCGGTGTCTGCTGTTTCAAATGAAACGAATCCAACTTGCTTTGACATACCCTCCTCTCCCCCACTTTATTCCCTCCCCACTGGGATTGGACAATAACGATTTTAAAAAAAGATTCACAGTATGCAGCAAATGGACGCGAATTAAACATTCTGTAAGCCAGCGGTTCTCAACCTTTTGAGATTCAATAACCACTTGAAAAATATGTGTCTTAGCTACGGATTACTAATAAAAATTGTGCTACTGTCGTGCTGGAAAGTTTAATATAATTAAACTGTGTAATGTATATAGCTAGCTATTAGTAATATACATGTTAGTTAGTAAATTTATACAAATATGTTACTATTTGCATGCACCAAAACAATATTGTAATGGCTTTCTTTGGTAACGAACAAATGCCATTTATCTTATCTTATCTGTTTACAGACGCTCCTTCTATACAGAAGATTATTGCGTCCTACGCTTATCTATGGTTTGTGTTTAGTCCTGCATTTTTATTAGAGATTTAAATGTTGATAAAGTGTTGGTTTTCCTGGATTCTTCAGGCAACCCATTCCACGCCCGAATTCCGGACGGGAAGAAGGAAAACTTGTATGTGTTTGTTCTTGCATACGGAATAAGAAAGGTGTTTTTATCCTTATGTCTATCTGAGAGTTGTATTAAGTTATCTTTGTGTTGTATTTCTAAATTAGAATTAATTGCTTTATGTATGATTACTACTTTGCTCTTGGTTCTTCTATCCTCTAGTGTTTCAAGGTTTAATGATTTAACTAATGGTGTTACTCTTGTCAGTTTCGAATATTCTCCAGTAATGAATCTGGCAGCTCTTTTTTGAATTTGTTCTAGTTTATCAATGTTTTCTTTGGTGGATGGGTCCCATACAGAAGATGCATATTCTAGTGCAGGTCTCACCAAAGTGAGGTAGCATTTTAGTTTTATATCTCTATTACATTTGTTAAAGTTCCTTTTTATAAAGCCTAAGGTTTTGTTTGATTTTTTAATAACTTCATTGACATGGGGATTCCATGATAGTTTCTCATTTATTAAGACTCCTAAGTATTTTGCATCTTTAGTTTGGGTCAGTTCTTTTCCATGAATGTAATATTTTGAATTTATTTGTTTCTTTTTCTTTGTTACTCTTAACAGTTGACACTTTTCTGGATGGAAAGACATACTCCAGTTAGTTTCCCATTTTATCAATTCATCTAAGTCTTTTTGTACAATTTTGCTATCTTGTTCTGATTTTATTGTTCTATAGATTATACAATCATCAGCAAATAGCCTAACTTTTGTACCTGTTGAGATGTTGTTGGGTAAATCATTTATATAAATTAAAAAGAGTAAGGGACCTAGCACAGTTCCTTGTGGAACTCCTGAGTTAACCTTTATTGGTGCAGATTTAGATCCATTAATTATTACAGTTTGCTCCCTGCCCAAAAGGAAGTCTTGGATCCAGTGATGTAAGGAACCTGAGATTCCAAAGTAGTTAAGTTTTTTAAGTAAACTAAGATGGTGAACTTTGTCAAATGCTTTTGAGAAGTCTAGTAATATTGTATCTATTTGATCATTTTTGTCCAAGCCTTTTGATAGTTCATCTATTAAACCTATTAATTGTGTTTCACATGATCTGTTTTTTCTAAAGCCGTGTTGATGTGGGCATAGGGCATTATATTTGTCAAGGTGGTTAACTATTCTACTATATATTATGTGTTCTAGTAATTTACAGGTGATACTAGTAAGTGATACAGGCCTGTAATTACCAGGGTCTGATTTATCCCCTTTCTTAAAGAGTGGACTTACATTAGCTAATTTCCAATCCTGGGGCACTTTACCCTGGTTTAGAGAGGCTTGAAAGAGAACTACAAGGATTGGGGACAGTTCATTGCTTAGTTCTTTTAATATTAGACTTACAGTTTTCTTGTTTAATTCTACTTGATAACTATAAAAAAATGTATGTCATAAACCGTAGTTTGTATTAAAAAGACTGCCATATTAGTTTATTTAGTACGAACGATGTTTTGTTTTTATTGTAAGCAATGCAGAAAATCTACTTTTACAAAGTTGCAACAGGTACAAGTATTTTAAAAGCTAGCTGAGACAGTTAGGACTGGGAGTACTCAAAATTTCATTAAGCCCACTTTCTGATGCAGCATATTCAAAGATGTATCGCTGGTCAGTTCAATGAAATGGTTTAATTACGATGTTGGTCATTTTTTTATTTGATGAGTGAATGTATGTGAGTTTGGGACTGGACATCCACGAAAAACCACTGAACGTTAAAAATCACAAAATTAGAATTTAAATTGGTTTTGTATTGATTGAATATGACCAGAAATCAAATATATCAACATTTTGATTATTTATTTCAGCATTTTCTGGTTTCTCTGTGGTTTCGTACAATTGATCAAACATCTCAAAGTTACCTTGAAATAATCTTCATTTCCAAAGATCAAGATTTTTCGTAAAAGCAGACACTTTGTCACTGAGAGTAATTATGAAATGTGTCTGCTTTCCTTGCCGAGTTGAATTAAATTTATTTAGTCCTTCAAACATTTCAGCCAAATAAGCCAGAAGAGCAACCCATATACCATGGTTCAAATGATCAACAAGCTTTGAGTTTTTTCTACAAGAAACTCTCTTACGTCATCACGTTATTCAAACAGTCTCGTAACTAGCGAACTTCAGTACACATCAGTAACTGTTAATGTTCAAGATTCATATTCGAACATGAGAAATCAAAGAGACGAGAATTTAATAGACGAGCCTTGATAAAATTTAAAAACTATTTAGGCCAGATCAAAAATATATTTTAAGTCTGCGTTAATTCTTTTACTTGCTAGTCTTTCTCCACGAATCATACAGTGCGTAAATTTCATGCTTTGCTCGCGGACCACCAGACACATCTTCGCGAACCACTAGTGCTCCGCAGAACACAGGTTGAAAACCACTGCTTTAAGCCACTCCTCTTTCTTGTCTTGGTCATTTTGGTTGCTTTTGATGTCGTCTCTGTCTGTTCTATTAATAGAATCGCCTTTGCCTCTTACTGCTCCCCTTCTCTCACTCCCAGCAACTCACAGTTTTATTTCAAAACACCATCAGCAATCCTACATTGTGGATTTGTCATTTATTTATGAGTAGAATGGCGCCCTTTAACGCTCAATGGGGGCGCCAAAATCATGCTTGCCAACTGGTTTGTAATGAAGATATTTTCGGAGCTCCAAAATTCAATCTTGCAAACGTATTTGGGATACAATAGTTAACATCAAAATAAAATTAAGTAATGCATTTTAATACTCATTTTGGCGCCCCCTAACGTGGCGCCCGGGGACATATGTCCCCCCCTGCACCCCCCTCGCTACGCTACTGGCCATCTGGCCACCAAAGGGACGTAACAGCTGAGGACCCCCCCCCCAAAAAAAAGCGGTCGCTTCTGAAGCGGCCATCTGGGCATCCAGGACATACAGTCGAAAATGCCTCCCACTAAAAAGTTGCCCTCAAAAGGAGGTGGTGGAATTTCCTACTACGACCCGCTACCACTTTGGCGTTACCCCGGCAAAGCACACGGGTCTCCATGGTTAGGACCGCCGCAGACCGGGGGATCATCAAAGACTTGAAAGACCTACCTAGGGTGCAACTCCCACTGGAAGGTTTCCTCAGAGCTGGCGTCCAATGCGTTCTTCGCGGCACTTTTTGCTAATCCGTACTGGCGCTCCTGGCCCTAAACCGGCTCCGCTCGATGGCGTTGCTAGTAAATTGAGGGGGACGAAACGGTTGATTCGGATTTACCCGACCCCTTCTTCGAAATCACTTGAATGTTCTTCCATTAACTAGGCTGCAGCCCATCGGGTGGCGAAAGTGTTGAGCTCAGTTAGGTTTGTAAGAAAGCCAAATTTCTCATGGATGTAGTTATATGCACCTAACCAATGTTGTAGGGCTTAAGAAAGTTTGTCAATGATTACCAGAAATACCTCAATCTTGAATTTTTCTCCAGGAGAATACTGTTTTGTTGATGTCCCTTTATCAAACTGACGCTTTCTTTTTTGTTTGATAGTATTGAAGATTATTTACACTGATTTTACCACGGACTTTTCCTTTTCTTTGTCTTCATAGGAATAAAATTAAGAATGCTATTTTTTTAACAAACTCAATGAGAGACTTCCTTTCTAAAATTGTTTCCCAAATTTCAAGTAAAATAGCGACTTCCAGTTGTTCAATTTCATTTAGAAATCCTTTTTCTTCAAGTCGGCAGTCACGTGGCTGATTTTCATTCGTTGCTAATTCTTCCAGTGCTGCGATATTCTCATGGTATGAGCTATTAACAGACCTTACAGCATAATGTCAGGCTGACCATCTTGTGTCAGACAAGGCTTTGTTAGCATGTATCAATTTCATATGTTTTTGAAGTACCTGTCAACGATGAGTAGATGTAACAAGTCGGATATAAAGATTTTGCAGAAGACAAAAAAATCTGACCGCAATAGGACAACCAGCTGTTCTATTCCCAACCAAATTAAAGGAATGAGCTGTGCACGGCACATAATGAGCTACAATGCACTTCTCGCGAAGAATAGCCTGGTTTCCGTTATACTTCCTACTCATTTGCAGCATTGCCGTATGACTGTCCAAGGCATTTTCAGGGATTCGTACAAACATAATGGCCTGCATCTTTATTATACACTATAATTCATAAAAAGTTTGGGGGCCCTTAAATTATTGGGGGCTTTAGCCCGTTCAGAACCCCCCCCCTTTTTTAATCCGCCATAGTCCCCCCCTATGGGTCCACGCATCTGTGACGATGTGGTACGAGGAGGGGGGTGTTTAAGAAATGTGACGTCACATCAAAAAACGCGAAACTTTAAATAAAAGTTCCACTTAATTATTTGATTGTTTACCATTTATTTAATTACGTTTTCAATGACTTCACGCGTGTTACGATATTACAGTGCAGACTTACCCTAAATACATATTTAAATGACAAAAAATAATTTGCAACATGCTAATTTTTATTGAGAAAATACGGCTTGGTGGAGGGGTGTCAAAACTTTGTGACGTCATATCGTAAAAAAGGGGAGGGGTCTAAGTTTTTGTGACAAAGTATGACGCTGGGGGAGGGTGGGGTAAAATCGGCAACCTCACGTGACGTCATTTATGGACGGCCCCTTCAGTTGTGAAGGGATGACACCATGAGCTACCGCCCCGGGTGACACCAACCCTAGTGACGCCTCTGGCCGCGACTGACCTGTTTTAACCTCTGCTGCCCTTGTCTTTGGTATATATCGTTAAACATGGAGACGTCATGCAAGGACTTCTCTAGTAGCAAGTGTTTGATTAGATTCTGGGTTCTGGGGAGAAACCAATGATGAACAATTCATTAGAAGAGATCATCTCTTAGAGTTGTGGACTATGGTAATATTTGTACATGATTGAAATATATGCCTTGAAATACAATTGGCTATTATTGTCACGGATGGTTTTAAACTAGTTGAAGACGGCCATGGCTGGCCATCACTCCAGCATCATTGTGCTAGTTAGTCGATTAAGTAACAACTCATTCAACGGAGACTCCTTTTACACTTAAATTTATCGTTTTTATTTTAACTTAATTATACTGTTTTATAACTTCGAATTCTTTCCGTTTTGAATTTCGAGTGTGGTTCATACAAATAGCAATAAACCTAATATTAATATTCACTTTCACAAATATTAATATATTACACTTTTTTCATAATTATAGCAAGTCTCCACTGCTTTAAAATATATAAGTATTCAAATCTCACTGAACTATCTACCTCAAGGTCTTCCTCGTCACATGACTTATGCACATGCGCTCTAAAACTGACCCTTATTACTGCTCTAAACATGAATCGCTTTTTGTAATTATATAATTTGAATTTATAGACTAATTTATATAACACTGTAAATATTCTTTAATTATATGTGCTATAATATAACTTAACAGGCTAAAATTACATAGTGTTGAATAAACATTTAATACCAGCGGAGTTATGTTTGTAGTTTTTTTAAATAGTTTTTTTATAGCAGTTTGTAGATAGATTTAAGTCGTCAAGCCACCAGCCTCTCTATAAAAAGCACTTTTAAAAAACACTTGTTTAGTAACTTGATAAAATTTGTGAATACATTAAAAAAACAAAAACAAGGTGACTCTCTGTTGTCGAGGAAGTAAATAAATATCTTTTGCATAGATATTGGCCTTACATAGGCAAAAGGAAGCTTTTCAAAATGGTATCTTCCACCTCCGTAATTTGTAGTGCGAGGTCCCCTGTGATGGGCTCTGTGAGATCCACCGTCTGAATACGTTTGGCTGCTATACCACGGCACCGTTGGTGGAACACCTTCCTCCTGTGGGAAATGGATAAAAAAAAGCAATATAATTTCATGACTGCATATTGATAGTCACAGCTTACATGGCGCCCTCAGAACAGTCCATGATAGTCATAGCTTACATGGCACCCTCAGAACAGTCCATGATAGTCATAGCTTACATGGCGCCATCAAAACAGTCCATGATAGTCATAGCTTACATGGCGCCATCAGAACTGTCCATGATAGTCATAGCTTACATGGCACCGTCAGAATTTTCCATGATAGTCATAGCTTACATGGCGCCGTCAGAACAGTCCATGATAGTCATAGCTTACATGGCGCCCTCAGAACAGTCCTTGATAGTCATAGCTTCCATTGCGCCCTCAGAACTGTCCATGATAGTCATAGCTTACATGGCGCCATCAGAACTGTCCATCCATGATAGTCATAGCTTACATGGCGCCCTCAGAACTGTCCATCCATGACAGTCATAGCTTACATGGCGCCCTCAGAACAGTCCATGATAGTCATAGCTTACATGGCGCCCTCAGAACTGTCCAGGATAGTTATAGCTTACATGGCACCCTCAGAACTGTCCATGATAGTCATAGCTTACATGGCACCCTCAGAACAGTCCTTGATAGTCATAGCTTACATGGCGCCTACAGAACAGTCAATGATAGTAATAGCTTACATGGCGCTCTCAGAACAGTCCTTTATAGTCATAGCTTACATAGCACCATCAGAACAGTCCTTGATAGTCATAGCTTACATGGCGCCTACAGAACAGTCAATGATAGTAATAGCTTACATGGCGCTCTCAGAACAGTCCTTGATAGTCATAGCTAACATGGCGCCCTCAGAACAGTCCATGATAGTCATAGCTTACATGGCGCCATCAGAACTGTCCATCCATGATAGTCATAGCTTACATGGCGCCCTCAGAACAGTCCATGATAGTCATAGCTTACATGGCGCTGTCAGAACTGTCCATGATAGTCATAGCTTACATGGCGACCTCGGAACAGTCCATGATAGTCATAGCTTACATGGCGCCCTCAGAACTGTCCATGATAGTCATAGCTTACATGGCGCCCTCAGAACAGTCCTTGATAGTCATAGCTTACATGGCGCCCTCAGAACAGTCCATGATAATAATAGCTTACATGGCGCCCTCCGAACTGTCCATGATAGTCATAGCTTACATGGCGCCCTCAGAACAGTCCTTGATAGTCATAGCTTACATGGCGCCCTCAGAACAGTCCTTGATAGTCATAGCTTCCATTGCGCCCTCAGAACTGTCCATGATAGTCATAGCTTACATGGCGCCATCAGAACTGTCCATCCATGATAGTCATAGCTTACATGGCACCCTCAGAACAGTCCTTGATAGTCATAGCTTACATGGCACCTACAGAACAGTCCATGATAGTAATAGCTTACATGGCGCTCTCAGAACAGTCCTTGATAGTCATAGCTTACATGGCGCCCTCAGAACAGTCCATGATAGTCATAGCTTACATGGCGCCATCAGAACTGTCCATCCATGATAGTCATAGCTTACATGGCGCCCTCAGAACAGTCCATGATAGTCATAGCTTACATGGCGCTGTCAGAACTGTCCATGATAGTCATAGCTTACATGGCGACCTCGGAACAGTCCATGATAGTCATAGCTTACATGGCGCCCTCAGAACTGTCTATGATAGTCATAGCTTACATGGCGCCCTCAGAACAGTCCTTGATAGTCATAGCTTACATGGCGCCCTCAGAACAGTCCATGATAGTAATAGCTTACATGGCGCCCTCAGAACTGTCCATGATAGTCATAGCTTACATGGCGCCCTCAGAACAGTCCTTGATAGCCATAGCTTACATGGCGCCCTCAGAACAGTCCATGATAGTAATAGCTTACATGGTGTCCTCGGAACTTTCCATTATAGTCATAGCTTCCATTGCGCCCTCGGAACTGTCCATGATAGAAATGATTTTAATGAATTCTTTCGCCTGAATTTTTACTCCCCGCCCCACCCCCACCCCCCACACACAAAAAAAACAACAACAACCCACTAAACAAGGGTGCGGCCCTGACCATCAATTTTAAAAAAAGACTAACTCTCAGCGTTTCCGTTTAACGTCTGCCAACCTAAGTGACCATCAGATCATTGGTGACACCCCCCCCTCCTTTTTTTCCAAATGAAACATGACGTCATAATTTAACTTTCGGAATTTAAAAATAAATGTAATTTTAAAAAGGGATAATAATAACAAAAAAAATTTAAAGTTATTAAATTTGAATGACCTTTCCCCCTCACATTAACTAGAACAGACGTTGAAACACAAGCTTTGAGGACCAGGATTTAAATCGAATTTTATCAAAGTATTCCGTTGAGGTTTGCACACATTTGAAAAAACATAAACGCCCTTTCTAAACAGTGCACATTATTTAAATCAGGGGTCGGGAAACCATGGCTCGCGAGCCAGATGTGGCTCTATTGATGGCTGCAACTGGCTCGCAGAGAAATGTTCGATTATTTTAAAAAAATGTTTTTTTTCCCGACTGCTTTGATCTACATATTATTGCACATAAAAACAACAACAACAACATGTTATATCGCAAAAACAGAAACAAAAGATACTCGTCACAGTGGCGTAGCTAGGGGGTGCAGGGGGGGACAGATGTCCCCGGGCGCCACGTTAGGCGGCGCCAAAATGAGTATTAAAATTAATTATTTAAATTTATTTTAATGTTAACTATTGTATTTCAAATACTTTTGCAAGATTGAATTTGGAGCTCAACAAAATATCTTCATTACAAACCAGTTGTCAAGCATGATTTTGGCGCCCCCATTCAGCATTAAGGGGCACATGTGTATTTTCAAACTAAAAACAGTAAAGAATCATTTTTAGGTTTTGTTCAGATACATTCCAAAGACGCAGCAGTCCTTGAAAGGGTTATCGTAGAGAAACTGGAATATGATAACAATGATAACATACCTCTAGCCAACAGTCGGTCACAATAACACAACAATGCTGATGTAATGACTGAGGATATACCCGACCTTCAGCAGCGAATATGTGTCAGACATGACAGAGCATTGATTGCAAACTGTGACAACCACAGCTTAAACTCAGCTAAACATAGTGTTGCCAGACGTCCGGCAGGAGGAGGACATGTCCTCTTTTTAAGCTAAATGTTCTCCGTCCGGTAGGCAAAGCTAAAAATCGTTTAAAATGTCGGGCTTTTCTTACAATTTATATTATAATTTTTATGTATCGTTTTTACAACTATTACATCGTATGTTTTCTTTAAAAGGACGAAAAAATCTAGGTTTAAAAAAATCGCAGTCATTGAAAATGAAATGGAAATAACAGCAGTATTGGAGGTTACGAGCCGTCTTCACACAACCTTGTAAGTTTTGAAAAATAGATTCGAGAATACATTTATTTCACTGAAAGTCAAGGAGATGTTGAGAAGACTTAAGGAAAGTGGTCAAGAAGAAGAGTTTGGCAGATGTTAAGTTGGTGTATATATGAAGCATGCATTAGTTACTTAGAAAAGTGGTTGAAAACTTTTGATGAATTTTAATGCTTTAATTGGATGTATTTAGATAATATCATAGAATGTAAACTTGATGACCTTTTGCCGTGTATATTGTATTTGAAAGAGAAGGGTATTGTAGATGGTGTGCAATTGTTTGACCAATACAGCAATCTTAAATCATTGGTACAAGACAAAATGAACAGTTTTTTAAGACTATTGCATGAACAGTGGCAGCTATTACAATAAAATTGTACTGACTTTAAGTTTAATTCGGGACAACTCAAATGAAATATTCAAAATGTCCTCCTTTTTCGTCCTCCTTATTGTTTGATTATGCCCTCCTTTTGGTGTCCACGTATCTGGCAACCCTAGCTAAACAAGATCACGTATTTTGGAAGAGTTGGAAGTATATATTTGTTTTTCTCTCGTTCAACAACTCGTTGGGAAGAATTAAAAAGAATTGTACCAATCAAAGTGAAGAGGGATTCTAAAACATGCTGGAGTGCACGATCAGAATCTGTTGAAGCTATTTATGAAGGACTATATGAACTAGTAGGGCTGTTGGAAAAATTATCAGAAGATGCAACTATGACGCCTGACAACAGAAGTGATGAAGAAACTTTACTGGCAGGTATATTAAATTTAAACTTCCTAGTTTTTATAAATTTCTGGAACATCATGCTTGGGAAAATTGATCGTGTCCAGAAACGGTTGCAGGATCCTACTATGAATTTCAATTTCAAGGAAGCAGCATCTTATCTTGAATCGCTGGTGGAAGAACTTGTCAACATTCGTGATAATTTTAGCCTAGTTGCGATAGACAATGGAAAAACAAGATGCACAACTTGGGGAATCGAGGTTGACAGAATGGTTTAGATTCGACGACATGGGAGGATACCTGGAGAATTAGCAAGAGATGCAGGACTTTCGGCAGAAGGAGAAAATGCACGTGTTATGAACAGCCTATCTGATAGACTCCAACAGGAGATATCAATACGATTTTTGTCTAAAAAAACGTAAACACAAAATTTGTATTTTTAATAAACGTCAAAACTCTTCTCGCTGAAACAAATGTCGATACACTTCGTCAAAATTTCTTAGATTTTGGAAATTTCTATGACACTGATGTCAAGCTGTGAGCGGTCCATCAGCAAACTGAAGCTTATTTTGTCTTATTTACATGCTTCAATGGGACAAGATCGTCATAGTGATCTTGCACTCCTTAGCATCGAAAGAGAAGCACTTGACGAATATTAATTTTGACAATGTGATTGGCGAGTTTGCGACTGTCAAACCAAGGACGATCAATTTGTTGTAGACTATGTCTATTCCAATCATGTATAATTAGTAGAGTCAATATTTTTTTCAAATAAATTGTTTACAATCGCATAGAGAATTATTAATCTTTATTCTACTTCATTAAAATACCAGATGCTTCGTAAAATGAACCATATAAACCGTACAATTTCAAAAAATTTCTAGGGGGCTCACCGAGCACCCCAGAAATTGACGGTTTGGGAAGGGGCGCAAAATTTTTGTCATGTCCCCGGGCGCAGATGACCCTAGCTACGCCACTGACTCGTCATAAGTCAATAACCTTATTAATTATTTTCAATTTTTGAATGGCTTACGTGATGTAAAACATTATTGTCAGTGGGGCTGCCGTATATTGGTTTCGAAAATAGTGGACGATGTGTGAAAGTGCAAAAGGGTCCGCAAAACAGATTATCGTCGGATCAGAAAGTAAACTTTCGTTTTAATCACGTTGTCAGCTAACTAATTTTAGAAAACTTTTTGGGCAAGATGGCTAAAAAACAAAAGAAAATGAGTATCATACTTTTCAGCAGGAATGGACAGATGAATTTGCCTTTGTGGGTTCTGCAGTGTGTCTAAAATGGAGTGATAAAATTGCATCTATGAAACAGTCAAATGTAAAGCGACACTTCGAGACACGCCATTCTACATTGCAGCATTACATTACATTCTAGAGACAGCAGGAAGAAACTTCATGTACTTCAGTATCGAGTTAAACAGCTTATAAAACAAATCTAAACAAGTTCCCTTTGACAACCAACGAACTTCTGTATGAAGCAGCAAACTATTAAATTCTTCATCGTTTTTAAAACAAAGCTGTTTAATTAATCTGACATTCAATAATTTGCTTATGATTGTGTTGATAGCTTTAATTACATATTGTAATGAATTATGTGGGCATGCACTGAAATGTTGGCAACTAGATGTTGACGATGGATTATATAGTGTACTGTGAATGCATTCAGCACCTCATTTTTTAAATATGCAAGAACACCCTTATAGCACCCTACTATCGCTAGAGAACCATCTGTGGCTACTGAAATATTGCTTAGAGGTATTCATTTTTCGTATCCAATACATGAAATATTTATTATTATTTAGAATCAGTTTGCAAATATTTAGCAAATGATAATTCTTGGCGAATGTATTCTTCTTTTGTGAACCGCACGTATGCTAAAAGTAAAGCTTCATTTCCTGGCATAGTTGACTCATCAAGTTGAATAGAAAAGAGAGATGTTTTTAAATGGCCACACAATGAATATTCAACACCTTTAGCCATTTCATCAGTTCTATTTGCACTGTATTATTACTATTAACGAATTTTTCTTGATAATAAAAGATGCTGGCTTTTGTAGCATAATAATAATAATTGATAATTTATATAGCGCTGTATCCCAGTAGGGAACCGGGCTCACAGCGCTTTACATGGAGATCATAACATACATATAATAATTAAATAACCACTCATACCATAATAACAACATAAATGACAGTACATTACACATAAGCTACGATAATCATTAAAACAAATGTTGTTTCATTAATTTTGTAAATACATTTTGAAAAGATGCGTCTTAAGTGCAGTCTTGAAGGACTTGGTAGTTGGAATACTACGGATGTGTAATGGTAGAGAATTCCATTGTTTGGGTGCACAAAAAGAGAATGCTCTTTCGCCAAAAGTTTTAGTTCGTGTCTTAGGAACACATAGAATACGTGTGTCTGCAGAAGAGCGTAGCTGACGACTGGGTGAGTAGACCGACAGAAGTTCAGTAAGATAGGAAGGAGATGAGTCAAAAAAGAAGTTGTGACAGAGAGCAGCCAGTTTGTAATCAATTCGAGCTTGTATAGGTAGCCAATGAAGTGAGTAAAGTAGCGGAGTAACATGGTCATGTTTTTTTGCCTAAAGAACTAGTCTGGCAGCTGAATTTTGAACTTTCTGTAGTTTTTCAATGCATTGTTTTGGCGCACCTGACAGAAGATAATTGCAATAATCAATGCGAGCTAGAACAAAAGCACAGACTAGAGTTTTTGTTGCACTGACGAATGGCGGTGTAGGCCGAGCGACTGATGTGATTGAGGAAGTTGTTGATAGACATGTTGTCAGAAATAATGTAGCCAAGATTCCTGGTCGATGTTTTGAACAGTATATCAGAACTAGCCACCTGAATAGAATTAGGAAGAGACAAAGTAGTGCGTTTTTATAAGGGGACTAAAAAGAAGAAAATAATTTAAAACTTATTAGTTCAAGTACTTCGATTTAATATGACTAAAAACGTGGGGCGGGCGCTTATGAGGTTTAACATATGCGGTTCACTCATTCTCTCACTTATAGATCTCTCTTTTGCCTTCTAAATTTGAAATCTTTAATTTTTATACCAAACACCCGCCCCACGTTTTTAGTCATATTAAATGGAAGTACTTGAACTTATAAGTTTTAAATTATTTTCTTCTTTTTAGTCCCCTTATAAAAACGTGGTTTTTAAAAATCATTTTTTTACCTTTATTTATTTTATTCTTTTTAGTCCACTAATAAAAACGTGGTTTTTAAAAATATTTTTTTTCCCTCTATTTATTTACCAAACACCTCATCAGCGCCCGCCCAACGTTTAATAACAAAGCGATGAGGTCACGGGTTGAACTCGCCAAGTGAAATTAAACTACGGCAGACGGGTACAGGTGCTTATATAAAGATAAACTAAGAAATGCACTAATTTAATAGCGGTACATTTGATCGATCTGAAATTTTGATGCAATGTATTTGTCACGGGTGAATCACAAGTGTTTTGTGTGAGTTGTATGACGGAGAGGTCACGTGAGTAAAAGAGCGGGAAGAAAGAGTCGTTCCCATTGGCTAAAGAGGTGGGGAGAGGAGTTGTCAGAGAACTTCCGTGGTGGAAGGACAGAATGTGTGTGTGCCTCAGGATTCCACGTTGTATAACCTCAAATTACATCTTGTACAAAGTAAAAATATTAAAGTTGTTGTATTGAAACAAGTTCTTCAGAGGGATTATTGTGTGCAAGATTATATATTGAGTGAACGCCTATAAGTCACATATAATAAGTAAAACCAGTTACATTATTGTCATCCACGGTCTATCTGTGGTAAAATTTTGAGCTCTCTAGGACCATCAGAAGTGGTTTAATTTTACGTTGGCAAATTTGAAAAATTGCGGACAGACAGACACGAAAGCAAGTATATAATAAAATATAGATAAACTAAAAAGTTCAATAATTTAATAACGGTACATTCGATCGATCTGAAATTTTGATACAATGCATTGTCATGCAAGACCTATCGGTGTTAAAATTTTGAGATTTCTAGGACTATCAGAAGTGGTTTAATTGTACGTTGGCAGATTTGAAAAATTGTGGACAGACAAACCAACAAATCAACAGGAACGAAAGCGAGTTAATAAAAACGTGGTAAATAAATAGAAGTAAAAAAAAAGATTTTTAAAAACCACTTTTTTATAAGCGGACTAAAAATAAGAAAATAATTTAAAACTTATAAGTTCAAGTACTTTGATTTAATATGACTAAAAACGTGGGGCGGGCGCTTATGAGGTTTAACGTATGCAGCTCACTCATACTCTCACTTATCGATCTCTATTTTGCCTTCTAAATTAGAAATCTTTAATTTTTATACTAAACACCTTTATTTTATACTTTTTAGTCCCCTTATAACAACCTGGTTTTTTAAAATATTTTTTTACCTCTATTTATTTTTACCAAACACCTCACAAGCGCCCGCCTAACGTTTTAAAAACACGGTGGTGTGGTCACGGGGTGAACTCATGGATGTCAACAAAAGCAGACGGTACATATGCTTATATATAGACTATCGAAGTGGCTATTCGGACCCGGGTCCATATAGCCTGCGATTGCTATTCGGACCCGCTAGGCGTTTTAAGCGATAATTTTAAAGAATTTTCTTTAAAACTTTAAAAACCATCCATTTCCCATCGAATAGTGCTGGCCGCATCGATAGCGCACTCGATCCTCATTAGGAGGTTCGATTTTCGATTTTTAGTTGGGGATTCTTTTTTTTTATATGTTTTATATATATTTTAGAAAAAATTTTTTACTTGAATTGATAATTAACAATATTTTTTCATGGTTTGTCCCTGACAGAATCACATTTTAGGTTTAGGGATAGGTTTTAGGGGTAGGTTTAGTGATAGGTTATACATACTACTTAGGCCTATGCCTATGCCTATAGTTATAGTATAGGGTGTGGGTTAGGTTTAGTGATAGGTTTTAGGGTGTGGGTTAGGTTTAGTGATAGGTTTTAGGGTGTGGGTTAAGTTTAGTGATAGGTTTTATGGTGTGGGTTAGGTTTAGTTTAGTAATAGGGATTGTTACTCCTTTCTTCAATTTTTTTTCTTAATTTTTTCTCCCTGAGCGTAAAATTACTTTTAAAACAAGCCAAAAAAAATATGAAATTAACATAATTTTAACTTTTTAAACACTTTTTTAATCTAAAAGAACCCGCCCGGGTCCGAATAGCGATCATAGGCTATACGGACCCGGGTCCGAATAGCCGCAGCCATAGACTATAGATAAACTAAAAAGTTCAAAAATTTAATAACGGTACATTCGATCGATTTGAAATTTTGATACAATTCATTGTCATCCACGATCTATCTGTGGTAAAATTTTCAGATCTCTAGGACCATCAGAAGTGGTTCAATTTTACGTTGGCAGATTTGAAAAAATCTTGGACAAACCAACAAAGCAACAAACAGGAACGAAAGCGAGTTAATAAAAACGTGGTAAAAAGGAATTCAACTCATCTGCTTTGTAGTGGCTTTTTCCTATTCATCACCTTTTTTTAAAAATCCCTTATATTAACTTCAAATCTTGTCTGTCGTCATCTCTCTCTGTCGTAATCTCTGTCTTGGGCGGGTGAAAAAACAAAAGTAAACAATGACCCACTTCCCGTGATGCAATCGAGCTAAAATTTTGCACATAGACCCGTGTCACATAACAATGCATCGTATCAAAATTTCAGATCGATCGAACGTACCGTAATTAAATTAATGCATTTTTAGTTTATCTCTATATAACGTATGTAATTCAAATTCATGGTTTGTTATTGTTTTTCTTCCACGTGAGAGTTGAGTTGACGCGTTGACGCCACCAGTCGATGTCCACCCCCCTTCCCCCTTTATTAAAGCCACGGGACATCACTCGGTGTCAGTCTGTAAATGTTTGTCGCGTTGGAACATAATCAATACTTTTAGTTTTGTCTCATATATAAGTGATTTATAGTCAAATACTTTGTTTTTACGGGTCTTTTTTACTTTTGTTTTTCTACGGGCGGGACCACGACAGACAGAGAGACAATACGGTGAAGTTGATTTAAGGAATTTAAGAAAGATAGAATCCCTTCAGGGGTGCGTACTCATCAACTTACATGTCGATCTAATGAATGGTGCCGGTAGCTAATGATTATAGTAATCTTTATAAATATTTTTTTTAATGGTATTAAGGGCCCCCAGGAAGAAACTGAGCAATATGTAAAGGACCTGAAAATTTCTTTCTGGATTATGTTTGAGAAATTTTTCATTTTTTTCACGATTACTTAATATATATCGAAAAATGAACTAATAAGACTTTAAAAAGTACGCCAAAAGATCTTGGGCCCCATCACTGAAAGAATGAACATTGTGAGTTCAATGCCCTATCATATTTTATTATATGCAATCAAGTTGTTATGTATTAAGTATGGTCAAGATACATTTTAGATAGCCTAAATAAGGATAAAAACGACATTATGTTCCCCCGGGCCCCATACGTCTTTCTTATTAATACTCTTTATGCCAAAAACTTATCCATCAACTTCCCAAAATTTAATTACGATCGGATGAATGAACTAATATTTATATTTTTAATATAGGAGAAAAAAAGCGACAAAAGGGCCCCCCGGGCCCAAGATGTAATTTCAAAAGACGTGTTAATTTCATTCGAATCAGAAGGGACATATTTCTAAATTTTTGTCAAAAGCGTGTAAAATCAGATGGGAAGTCTTAAACGTTAACGAAACAAAAGATTTGTGACCCCCGGCCACGAAGTTATAAAAATTAGGAGTTCAATGCCCTACAGAACGTTAATATGGGCTATCAAGTTTTTATGTGCCAAGTTTGTTCGAGATCCATCCATTTCCCCGGTAGCTAACGCTTAAACTAATTGGTATGTAGCTTATATAAGAAAACAAAAAACAAACAAAAATATATTCCCCCCCCCAAACCATGAGTGTTAATGTTTTTTAAAAAAAATTCGACAGTTACCATCCCGGGAGCGTACTCAACAAACTATATTTTTGTAATGATATCCAAGTTAATGAATGTGGACAAACAAAATATTTCATAATACAAACATTTTTTATACACACAACAGTTATTTAAAAGGCAGTGTAGCGATGCTGCAAAGGCATAAAAGTAGTTGAATCTGTTACAATCCTTATTTTTTAGATCTCTTTTAGGGTGTCTAGATTGCTTTCCCCCAGAGCACACAAAACTTGGGGGTGGGCGGGGGGGGGGTGATGTGACACTATTCGACGTCTCCTTGTCGTAGGAAAAAGGGGGGGGGGTTTCTCAGAATCATATCCCCTATATGTAATCTATTTAATTCGATTATGAAAAAAATAATGTTCACCAGGAATATGTTTTTTTTAATTTTTAAATTTAGACTTAAACTCTACCATGACTAAGGGTGTACCGGATTCAAATTTTTGAAATCCGGTCGGAGCCGGATTTACGAAGTGAAATTCTGCCGAAGCCGGATTTGTAAAAATGGCCGGATTCCGGATTTGCCGGAGACGGAGCTGAAATCCGGTACAACCCTAAGTCCATAACATTAACGACAGGGTTTCATCTACTTCAAACTAAAAATAAGCATCGGGCACGCAAAGTCAGAGTAGCATCTGTGCTTTTAATTGTAATTAAACAAAAGACGTAATGTCTTTTTAATGGGTGGGCTCACAGTTAAGCAAGCTCAAAGTTATGCGTATCATTAGAGATGATAAAAGATTTAATCATTTGTTCTGGAGCTCATTCTGCTATGAATCGCTAACAATTTAATGAGTTGTCCGGATGATTTTTTTTAATGATGTAAAAACGTGGTTAGCATTCTAGTCATACCTGAGGAAGTTAATTAAATTTTTGAATTGTTTTTTCTATATTTAGTTAATTGGGACAATTGTTGTAATTATACTGCAGTCATTTAAGATTTTTTTGTCCAATAGTATTGTTTGGCAAAAGGTATAAAAAAAGTGTACTTTTTTCTTTCAGTGTTGAACATCTCGATTACGTGTTCAAACGTTTTAAGGGTATATATTTTTGTACTAACTGGGAAATAAAAAAAGAAGTAATAAATCTGAAGTTCAATTTGATAGTCCGGTTTTTAAATCCCTTATATTAACTTCACCGCCGTCTCTGTCGTGGGTCGTCGGGCGGGCGGAAAAACAAAAGTAAAAAATGACCCACTTGCCGTGATGCCATCGAGCTGAAATTTGGAACATGGACCTGTGTCACCTAACAATGCATTGTATCAAAATTTCAGATCGATCGAACGTACCATAATTAAATTAATGCATTTTTAGTTTATCCATATAAAAATATATGTAGCAGTCGCTGTTGTTTACATTTTACGGGTCACTTGACTTCACGCCAGCCATCGGTGACCACATCTCGTGTTTTAACCAGGGAGAATTCACTCAGTTTCAGGCTGTAAATTTTTGTCGCGTTGGAACATAATCAATACTTTAAGTTCTGTCTCATATATAAGGGATTTCTAGTCTAAAACTTTGTTTTTACGGGGTTGTTTTATTACCACGTTTTTGTAAAATTGCTTTCGTGTCTGTCTGTCCGCAATTTTTCAAATTTGCCTACGTAAAATTAAACCATTTTATATGGTCCTAGAGATCTCAAACTTTTACCCCAGATACATCTTGGATAACAATGCATTGTATGAAAATTTCAGATCGATCGAATGGACCGTAATTAAATTATTGCTTTTTTTAGTTTATCTGTATATAAGCATCTGTATCCGTCTGCTACTTTTCACATTCACGTGAAAACGGAGTTCACCCCGTGACCTCATCCCCGTGGTATTAAAACGTTGGGCGGGCGCTTATGAGGTGTTTGGTAAAATAAATAGAGGTAAAAAAAGATTTTTAAAAGGGAAGTTCAGTCAGTGAAGAAAATTGAATAAGAAAGCAGTCTTAATATGAATTAGTGTAGTGTTTTTTTTTAATAAGTGACTAAAAAGAATAAAATAAATAGAGGGAAAAAAGGATTTTTAAAAACCACGTTTTTATAAGTGGACTAAAAAGAAGAAAATAATTTAAAACTTATAAGTTCAAGTACTTTGATTTAATATGACTAAAAACGTGGGGCGGGTTCTTCAAAATCCCATTCTAATTTAGAAATACAACACAAAGTTAGGTGTTTTGTATAAAAATTAAAGATTCATAATTTAGAAGGCAAAAGAGAGATCTATAAGTGAGAGAATGAGTGAACTGCATATGTAAAACCTCATAAGCGCCCGACCCACATTTTTAGTCATATTAAATGAAAAGTACTTGAACTTATAAGTTTTAAATTATTTTCTACTTTTTAGTCCACTTATACAAACGTGATTTTTAAAATTCTTATTTTTACCTCTATTTATTAGGTTTAAAAACATGCTTAAAATTAGAAGAAGATGTATTTGATAGTCAATACAAACTATTAAAGTTTTACTCGGTTAAAAAAATGGTTTGTTTTGTACATGCAAACTGTAGTATTTAATTTCAGAGTACTGAATCCAAGAAAAAATATATACACAACTTATCACAGCACACCTTGTAGGATTCTTAGCCGGAAAAGACTAAAAAGGGTTTACTAAAGAAGAAAAAAACTATTTGATGATGACGCCTGCTCCTGTGGTGGGGGGGGGGCAAAAGGGAAATACATATTTTTTTGCGCTCTTCCAAAAATGAACAGCTTCATTCTGTTTTCAAATGTTAATGTTCGATAATATAAGGAAAAAGAATGCCATCAGATGTACGTTAGGGGAGGGTGGTGTGTGTATGGGAGGTGGAGGGGGAGGCTAAATAATGGCGGCTGTGAAATAACGCCCCACCCTCAACTATGCCGGCGGCGATTCGTGAACTTCTCATTGCTTAAGTTAATTGACACAATGTGTAGTCAAGTGTAGTCATGTTTGAGACTTCCAATTAGCGCCAACCACTTTCCCCACAGTTACGCCACCGAAAACTTTTTCACGCCCACGAACAGCATTAAGAATTTGGTTTATCTTATCTTATCTTATCTGTTTACAGACGCTCCTTCTATACAGAAGATTATTGCGTCCTACGCTTATCTATGGTTTGTGTTTAGTCCTGCATTTTTATTAGAGATTTAAATGTTGATAAAGTGTTGGTTTTCCTGGATTCTTCAGGCAACCCATTCCACGCCCGAATTCCGGACGGGAAGAAGGAAAACTTGTATGTGTTTGTTCTTGCATACGGAATAAGAAAGGTGTTTTTATCCTTATGTCTATCTGAGGGTTGTATTAAGTTATCTTTGTGTTGTATTTCTAAATTAGAATTAATTGCTTTATGTATGATTACTACTTTGCTCTTGGTTCTTCTATCCTCTAGTGTTTCAAGGTTTAATGATTTAACTAATGGTGTTATTCTTGTCAGTTTCGAATATTCTCCAGTAATGAATCTGGCAGCTCTTTTTTGAATTTGTTCTAGTTTATCAATGTTGAGCCGGGGCGGGTGAGGAGCTGGGCGAGGATGGTGAGGGGAAGTGAGTAGTAAACATGCATTCGTGAGATATGCTTACAGGGCGCCTTAACGACTCACCCTGTGAGAGCTGGAGGTAGAGAAAATGCTGTCGTTGAAGATGAGCACTAGTGAGAAGAGATCAAGATACACTGACTACGGACGGGAAAACATTAGTGATAGTTGTCATAGTCACTAGTTTGGACGACTCGTGAATTGGTACTTTTGAAAGAACAAAGGGCTGGGGACATATTATACATTGCCTGGTGGCCAATTTTGGGCTCGCGGACAAAACGTTTGCAGATATTGACTGGCTGAATCAAGACTGTAAATGGAGCGAAAGACTTGTGAATTTGAAAATTTAACAGAGTCGCTAATAAAGAACACAATTGTGGCTGGAGTTAATAATTAATATCTTAGGGCTAGACTACTGAGAGAATTAGACCTGAATTTAAACAAGGCTGAAATTATATGCAAAGCGGCGTAAACGTCAGAATTGCAACAAAATGCTTTAAATGAAGAAAAGAATTTTCTAGCTGTGAACTCAAAGGCATTTGAGAAATCAAGTACGCACATGACAACAAGTCAACATGTCAAGCAAGCTGTACGGTCAAGTACACACATAAAAGCAGGCAAATGCAAATATTGTGGAAAAAACCATGAACCTAGAAAATGTCCTGCATATGGGAAGTTATGCAACAACTGTTGAAAATTGAATCATTTTTCTGCTGTATGCAAATCAAAACGTGTAAAAGTTGTCAACCATCAACTAAAAGATCACGTGTACTATAGTCAAGAAACATTATACATAGGAAGTGTGTCCACGCAACACGCAACACGTGATCAATGGAGGGCAAATCGTTATGCTTGAACAGAGGCCAGTTATGTTCACACTGGACACGGGCGCACATGTAAACATTCTGCCACACAGATTGTTTAGTCAACTAAGAATAGGAAGAATGCAGAAATCAACAGCAAGGCTCACTACCTACAGTGAGGAAACACTGCCTGTTGTAGGCAAAACATCGATCAAATGCTCTGTGAAAGACAAGACAGAGGTGCTGGAGTTTCAAATAGTGAAGACGCACTCAAAGCCTATAGTTGGTCTGCAAGCTTGTCGAAAGCTGAATTTTATTAAAATCGTGGGCGTAATAAGCAAGAAGCATCAGTGGTCTCAACAGCAGAAGGAATATTACGTCAAATCAGACATAATCAACAGAGGTACACACTCTCAGCGTGTAAGCAACGCAGCAATGCAGAAAGAACATAAAGGCTCGTGGCAGCCAGCGGTCGTCGTGTCGGCAGCAACGACGACAAGGTCATGCATCGTTAAGACTTGCGATGGTGTGACACACACACGGAACAACTACATGTTCAGAAAGGCATTTCGTGGAAGGAGAGGTGTGACAGATACTTTCAAGTATGACACACCAGAAATAGAGCATGAAGAACACGCTCCCGGCGTTGATAGAAATGGGTCATCAGCAACAGTCGCTACTCAGCTGGCGAAGTCAACAACAACAACAAGATACGGGAGACAGGTGAAGCCACCAAAGAGATACCCAGATAAAGAGACATAAAGGTGTGCTGTGCTTTGAAAGACATTTGGAGATTCAGTGTTAGAATTCATTTACTGAATTGTTCGATGTTTTTAATTGTATTATTGTCTTATTGATAATCTGGGTCATTCATTTGTTTTTGTTAGAAGGTAGATGTGAGAGACGTGTTGTTGTGTTTACATTTGTATGAGAATGCAATGACTTGACCTAGTATGAAACACGTGGTCTGAGAGGTGAAACTGTAAGCGTGCTGGTCAAGGACTGAGAGGATAGCTGGCTATAAATGTACGGTTCATGAGGCAACCGGGGTTGATGGCAGTTGATTGCATACGAGCTGCTTATGTAGTTGATTGTACAGTTGATCACAGTGAATTGTATATAGTGATTAAAGACAGTTGTTAACCAGACCACAGTGTGTTAAAGACTTGTCTCTTGACTAGCCATAAATATCTATTACAACCACGAGTTAATATAAAGGATTTAATGATAAAGGATTTAAAAAATACCCAAATAATTTTTTTTAATGGAACAGCTTGCATTCAACACTTTTGCTGTTTAAAAAAAAATTATTTAATTTTTTCATGTCAGGAATTTTTTGATGGGTTTATTTTTTGAGCGTTTGTGTTATATATAATCTAGACTATATGATAATGCGCCCTACTCGCTTTTGGGCTTTTTATTAAAAAAGAGCTGCCAGATTTATGACTGGAGAATATTCAAAACTTACAAGACTAACACCACTAGTTGAATCATTAAACCTTGAAACTCTAGAGGATAGAAGAACCAAGAGTAAAGTAGTTTTATTCATAAAGCAGTTAATTCTAATTTAGAAATAGAAAACAAAGATAACTTAATACAACCCTCAGATAGACATAAGGATAAAAACACCTTCCTCATTCCGTATGCAAGAACAAACACATAAAAATTCTCGTTTTCCCATCCGGAACTCGGACGTAGTATCGGGTTGCCTGAAGAAACCAGGAAAACCAACACCTTATCAACATTTAAAACTCTAATAAGAATGTAGGACTAGACACAAACCACAGATAAGCGCATGGCTCAAAAATCATCTGTATAGAAGGAGAGTCTGAAACAGATAAGATAAGATAGCCTTCTAGAGTCACCGATCGAATACGTTATGAACAAAGAGGTGATTGTATAATGTTAATTTCAAGGGCGTTCTGTCAAACAATCTGATCACATCAAATCCTTTTGACTTCATCCAATCATTTTATTTTTTACTAGTCTTATATTAACTGGCTTTGTAAGTTTAGTCGGACGATCGGACTATTTTTAATATCCCAATTTTGAACACCTTCCCGTTATCCAATCATTCTGAAAATTTGCACGCATATTCAATTTTGGTGATAGTATTTTTGTAAATTTTTGCAGATCGATCAAATGTACCGTAATTAAATTAATGCCCTTTTAATTTATCTCTATATAACATTTGTAATTCAATTTCACAGTTTGTTATTGTTTTTCTTGCACGTGCCAGTTCAGTTTCACGCGTTGACGCCACCGGCGTGGTTTTGTTTACATTTTACGTGTCACGCTGAGCTCGGTCCAGCGATTGGTGACCTTTCCCCTCTCCCACTCGCCCCCACCCCCAGTTATTCAGCAGAGGGGTGTTAAGGTTTTCTACTTTTTAGAGCATTTCTAATATAAGACTAGTTTTTAAAAAAAGTTTTTTATATTTTTTATTTGGAATTACTGGAGCATTGACACATGAGAATAGACGTCACATAACAGTTAGACTGTAGCTCGGGTGACATGGATGTGACCAGGGCTGGTCTTAGCAATTGCGGGGCCCTATGCTGCTTAGTATGTGAAATTAAGATAGGTGGGGCCTATGAAAGTGTGGGGTCCACTGCGACCACATAGGTTGCAGTGGCCTAAGACCAGCCCTGGATATGACATCATAAATATTTAATAGAGTGGGGCAAAAAAGAGAAAATCCTTAAAAACAAATAGGCAGTCAGTAGGGTTTAACGCATCTTTGCCGAATCCTTTATATATGTTACAGGCAAAGTGTGAAATTCAGACACTCTATAGAATGCCTAGAATAGCAGATGGCACCGCCACGCTTTTATGTGTAGTGGATAGGTTCACCGATTTCACATGAAATCATAGAAAAATTTTATTTTCTTCTGTTTAGTGCACTTTTTATATGTAAATAAAAGCGTGTCCTTTTTAAAAAAGATTTTTTATAAAATATTTTATGTTCTACTTTTTAGTCTCAAAATTTTTTTAATCAATTTTTCGACCTTATCAATTCAATTTAATTGGTTAAACTTCATTGTCAATAACTTAAACGTGATAGTGGTAAAAAGATAGATTATCTAATATATCTAAAAAGATAGATTATCTAATATATCTAAAAAGATAGATTATCTAATCTATCTTTGGACCTTAAGCGTGTCCTTTTAAAAAACGTATTTTATTTTTAAAAAGTGGGTGTGAGAAGGGGCATAATTGATAAAGGGAATGTTTGAATAATCAAAACTCCTGTTGTTCCTCTTGTATTATCATGTCAATTTATATTTAGTTTCGTATTACTGCTAACCACTGGGAATGTGGTCATTGATGGCTGGGGTGAACCCCGGTGGCATGCACATGGAAGTGAACAATAGCAGACGGATACAGATGCTATATAGAGATTAAATTAAAAAAGCATTAATTTAAATACGATACATTCGATCAATCTTAAATTTTGGTACGATGCATTGTCATCCAGGATCTGTGGCAAAATTTTGAGATCTCTAGGACCATCAGAAGGGGTTTAATTTTACGTTACAAGATTTGACGCATACAACATACAAACAGTGTGACTTAAATAAAAGCGTGTAAAATGTTGATGAATGACTATCGCTAAAAAGGCCTCCGCTGATAATCAACTTTGATGCCATGGGTGGTTCTCCTCGACAGGGCGTGTCGGAGACTCTAGAGCATGGGTGACCCGACCTGTAGTAACTAAGAGCCATTTTAAAATATATTAAAAATGTTGAGAGCCGCATTGAAGCACTATGGGACATTAAACCTGGCTTGGAAATCTTCCAGTAATCCTTGTAAAGTATCTTTCATAAACTGTACGCGAACAGTAATGTGACCACAGAAGATCCGCATGCGCCTCGTGAGCCGCGGTTTGGCAACCGCTGCTCTAAAGATTTGAGCCAGAAACCGTGGAATCGGATGAATGTTTAAGACGCCTTGTACTGACTTGCTTTGGTTGTTTTGAGTTTGTGCTGGAATCCTCGAATCTCAATGTTTAGCCGCATCCATGACGTCCGACAGAGCTGAACGTTAAATTCTGCGGTTCACCCAGGATATAATGGGAGGGATCTTGCCGTTGTACAACTCCCACCCTCTAGTGAAATCCTGCAATTGGGTCAAGGTTGAAGGGGGGGGGTATAATTAATTAACGGTCCTCCCTCCCCCGGAGTTCAATAGGCATGTAAATTTTCGTGTGTGTAACCAAATCGTGTATTTGAGATATGCATATGATCTCACCAGCCCCTTCAACGTCCCACCAACCCTATTTTCTGAAACTGATATGAGAATAACTTTTTCACGCATTGAGCTCGCAGATTATGTAAACAGATAAAGCTTTACTTCTACCCAAGAACTTCGGATGCGTTCAAAATTTGAATTTTGACAATATAGCGAAAAATACATTACATATTTTTAAATACTATATCTATCTTTAAAGGATGGTTAATGTTTCTTATATTAGAAAGGTTTCCAAGTTGGCTCAGTTTAAAGGAATACAAGCCCTGATTTCTGGCACCTGGACTATAACGAAATAATGCCCCCCCCCTCACCTCCAAAGAAATGAGCTCTAGAAATGAGAAATATACTTAATTTAACGGTTTAAACTTTTTTTGAACGATATCAAATATTGTTTACCTCATCAGGAATGGATGCTGATGCTCTTTTTTGACAATGATGTGTACCTTAAAGTAATGGGCTCCCTCTCTGTAACTGTGACTTGTTATACTTATTTATTATGTAACTTGTAGGCGTTCTCACAATACAGAATCGTGTATAAAATAATCCACTGAAGAACTTGTTTCAATAAAACACTTTTAATATTTATACTTCGTACACAGAAATATTATTTGAGGTTATACAACGTGGAATTCTCAATCACACACATCACGTCCTTCCCTCACGGAAGTTATCTGACAACTGCTTGCCCAACCTTCTCAGCCAATGGGAAGGCTTCTCTCTTCCCGCGCTTATTACTCATATGACCTCTCCTTCATCTGATCACGCAATATAATCATGGTACACTCGTGACATACACATGTGACATTCACCCCCATCCTTCAAAAAAAATGTTTATGAAATACAACATTTTTGGTCTTCATAAAATCAAATTAATCTATGTCTATATTCAAATTTCAAATATTTATCATCAATGGACATTCATTGCCTTACATACAACATCTGGATATAAAATCAATAAGAAAAAATCTGTAGGACTGTAACCGTCTACTTGTGCTGAAAAAATGAAACTGAAATTTTTAACACATCTGTAATTTTGTGTAATTAAAATATTTTTAACAAACAATATTATTCAAATTAACCCAGTGGAATTCAAACACTGTTCCTTGTCCATTGTTCAACGAATAAAAATATCAATATAACTACAGTCTCTGGTTGAATCCTTTAGGAATTCACAGACTAATGTTTATACAGTCTCTGGTTTTATCACTTAGGAATTCACAGAATGTCTTTATTTATTGTCCTTCAACTTAATATATCTGCAACCACATTGTCCTTTCCCTTCACAGGTTTAATGTCAAATTTGTAGTCGGCTAATAGCATAGCCTAGTTCAAAAATAGTCATTCTTCAGTTGACGAGTATGAATTCAAATCGATGGGCTTTGCATGTTTCTTCAGTCTGTTAAATGTTCAATAATTCACCAACCATGACCTCGATTATGTTCATTCACAATATTAATTCCAGCATCTTGAATCTGTTGCTTAGCTTTTGAGATGTCATTTTTGCTTCCTGATAGTTCAATAGCATTTCGACCAGATGAGTCACTGTCAGAAACTTTTATCTGAAAAATATTGTCTGTATCTGTGTCTTTGATTTTGCTTAATACACAACCAATTGTTCTTCCTAATTCAGATGATTTCACACAAGTGGTTTATGATTCACCAGTACTATCTTTACATCTGCTATTATGGTCTTCATCCCTTTTATCATATACTTGATTTTTAATAGTGGCTAAAGTGGCACTAGTTTCTATCTGTGCTCGATTCAACTTTATTATTTTTCTATCATTCATGTCTTGGTTTTCATTCTTTCTCCATGGTCGATCATAATTTTTTTTCTGGAATCAAAATTGTATTTGCCTCTCCATGATCTTCTGCTTTCATTATAATCTCTATTTATGGAATTATGATTATTTCTTTCTCTCCATGATTGTCTTTCTTGATCATAATCTCTATGTATGGAATTATGATTATATTTTTCTTTCCATGCTTGTCTACCTTTGTTTTCAAAGTGATCTTGTCTTGATTTTTCTGCTGTTTTCTTTCTTATAGGGCTGCCATTAGGTGACACCCTATTTGGTTGTCCTTTATTGTGGTAACACTGCTGCGCCATATCTCCTGGCTTGTTACAGTACCAGCAAATAGTTTGTCTATTGCCTTGGTTTGGAAAACTCTGGTTTCTCATACCTTGCCTTTTTTCTTGACTTTTAATTTGTATTGCTGCAAATATATCTTGTCTCTTATCCATTTCCACTTTCGGATGAGAGTCTTTGAATTATCGTAATGCATTTATTAGCTCTGCTTGAGTGCGGACTTTCTTATCAGTTAAATATGTGAATAAAGTTGGTGTTGCATTTTCTAAAAACTTGTCAATTAACATCATGTCTAGTATGGCCTTTGGATTGCTTGTATCTATTGCTGTAAGTTCCAGCCAATTTGTTAATTTAACTTGTGCTTCATGCACTATGATCTGTGGATCTTTGTCCATCTTGATTCTCATTTCATGAAATTCTTTTCTATAATCATTTTCTGACTTTCCGAAATGACATAGAAGTGCCTTTTTGACACTTTTATATATGCTTTTGTCTTCTTTGGCTATACTGTTGTAAGCTCCGAATGCTTCTCCAGTTAACTGAGTCATCAATTGTGCTGGCCAATCTTCTTCATTATAACCTTTCATAGCCATTATGGATTCATAATAATCCAGATTAACATCCATTTTTTCTTTCTGGCTATCATATTTTCTAACTTTTATAGTGTACTTTGGTGCTGACTTTCTATTTGTGTCATTACCAGGATTGTGGCCTCTACTCTCTAGCTCAATTTGTAATTTTAAGTTGTCATTTTTAATTTGTTCAAGTTCTCTTCTTGCAGTTCTTTCTTATCTTTCAATGATTTGTCTTTGTCTCTCTTTTTTATCAGCAATTCTTTGCTTTTCTTTTTCTTCAGCTATGCTTAGCTTCTCTTTTTCTTCAGCTATTATTTGATTTTCTTTTTCTTCAGCTATTCTTAGCTTCTCTATTAATTTGGCTCTTTTTTGCAACTCTTCTTCTCTGGCTATTTTTAGCTTTTCTTTAATGAAATCTCTCATTTCTTGTCCACTTAGTCCGATCTCTTTAGCTATGGCAGTTAATCTTTCGTAGTAATCCATGTTTAGTTGTATTGAATAATATGAGTCCAGCAATTCGGTAAGGAATGTAGGTATATATTGATAAAGTTATAAATCTTCCAAATGAAAAATCTTGAATGCAAAATGTTAAGTTCAAATAAGTGACACGTCTAAACCATGCAATTTAGTTTTGAGAAGGTGAGACAATAAAGAATCCTCACACGGGATCTTTAGTATACTTTATATATACGCTCCCTCAGATTGACAAAACACATCTAATGGTCCAATCGTTTTGAATAAAAGTCACTTGGTTAAATCTTCAATTTTCGAGTAGTTTTTAAACAATTTAGTTCACTCCATTAATCCAAAATTGCAATTATCAAACTCTTTCACACAATGAATGGATAAAAATTCCGTTCCTTTATTTATAATTCACACTGACACAGTTGTTAATAGTCCTCAGCCTTCCAAGTTCGATGTTATGTTTACAAATATTTCTTGGAATCTACTAGCAGTGAGCTTGTTGACGTCACGACCTAGATATGTTCACCGTGTGTTACCATACAGTAAGCCTGTGAGCCAGATTCCAGCACTGTGTATTTTTAGAACCAACTTGTTTGCTGACGTAACGACCCACCCCGATCTCGGTAGTGCTTGTACTGTAGACCGTGTCACCGCATAGTGAGGACAAACTTGTCTGAACCAGTTTTGCAGCGCCTCGTGCGTTTAAGCTGCCATCTTGAAATATTCTTGTATTTTCATTGAACCACAAAAATTTATTCACAGCTTCTTACGAACTTGAATATTCACAAAATACGATAGCTGCTAATATTTCTTCTTTTAATGAATACTTTCCTTTTTGAAATATCCAATACTTGTCACTACCACAAAACCTCCTCCTTGTACTCTGTTCACTTAGGACTAATGCCTAATGACAATCACTTTTACTTCGACACCAATGTAAACTGTGACTTGTTATACTTATTTATTATGTAACTTGTAGGCATTCTCACAATACAGAATCTTGTATACAATAATCCACTGAAGAACTTGTTTCAATAAAACAACTTTAATATTTATACTTTGTACACAGAAATATTATTTGAGGTTATACAACGTGGAATTCTCAAGCACACACATCACGTCCTTCCCTCACGGAAGTTATCTGACAACTGCTCGCCCAACCTTCTCAGCCAATGGGAAGGCCTCTCTCTTCCCGCTCTTATCACGCAATATAATCATGTTACACTCGTGACATTCACATGTGACACTCTCACTTCCCCTGGCTTCTAAGTTTCGTTGGTCCGTGTGCAAAATAAAAGAAAACTCGTATGCAAAGTTGCACAGCATCCGTATTTTTTTGCAAAATTTTGCAACATACAAACACAGATATGATCATATAATCTTTATCAAAATTTCATGTGCGGTATTACTAAACTGCTGCACAGCGTCGGTCAAATATCTGCGCGGCCGCTCAGCTAAAGGGGAACATGGGTCATAATATGAAAAAAAGAGGCCCTTTGTTGTTTTTTTTAAATTTAAGTAAATGTTTTACACCACACACACAGGTAAACATAAAATGACTTTGGCGCCACCTGCTACGGGCCTCCCTAGTTATCCTACCTCCACCCCCGACGTTAGACCTAACTCGTCTGCATCTTCTCCTAATTCGCACGGCCCAACTTCGGCCACTCAGATGCCGTCCACTCATCTCAGACAATGTACCCGGCACCATCAAAGATTCATGAGATCAACCGAGCGAGTCGGCGCGTCTCTGACACAAGAAGACCCCACGGGTTATAAAGAGTTACGGAGGACAAATGAAACATGAAAGTACCTCATGTGGCGTCACATTCAGTTGCTGAAATTGTCAACGCTTTCAGTGGCGCACTGTCACTTGAACGCTTTGTTCAATGATTCGAACTCCACTTTTGTTGGGTTTTTTTTGTTTGTTTTGAATTGTCGTTGCGTATGAACCAAAAGATTCGTTAATTATTAATAATCACCCATAAAATCTAAAACGTCCAGGTAAAGAGACGACCAGATAGACACATGTTTACGTTAATACCTTTCCACGGGGGACCCTGACATCAGTTTGTCACCTAACTGGTGGCCGACGAACCGGTACTGGTTCGAGATCCTAAGTCTGCCGGTCCTAACAACAAGGTTCCAGTAACTAAAATGAGGTGGGGCGGCGCGGGGGATTGGGGGGGGGAGGGAGGTTGAGTCCCTGCAATTTCCGAGGTTCGACTCCGTAGATGTGACAGGAAGTTGTTCTCCCAAGTCACACAGGGGGACTCAGAACTTTTGTGTTAGTTGATCAAATTTTATATCTCACATTAAATCCCACAATCGATCACAATAAATATCAATAAAACTTAGAGTTCTGAGTCCCCCTGTGTGACTATTTAGTTTGTGACTAAAAAATTATTTTCTTCTTTTTCATGCGAGATTCTACATTCCTCACCGAAGCAGGTCCTCATCTTTTTAAAGTTTTTTTGTTCATTTTATCAAAACTTATTTTAAATAAAAGTCGTACGATTTTTTTCTTAAATGTTTCTTTGTCGTTGCATTCTCTCATTGACTCGGGAAGACACGGTGGTCGAGAGGCAGCGGGCTCGACTGGCGTACTGATGGTCACGGGTTCGGATCAATGTGAAGGCAAGGATTTGTTCCCGGGGCCTTGGCCGTCCCTGAGTCACCGAGCTCCGAATGGTTACCTAAAACTGGCCTGTGAACGCTGCATCACTTGCCAACAGATCATCCTTCATGGTCTGTGGACGCAATTATCTTCTGCATAGAAGGAGCGTCCGTATAGATAGATAAGATAAGACTACTCAAAAGATAGGCAGTGTTGCTTCAAATGAGTGAAATCCGATGTAAATAATAACATTTTCATAATAGCTCAACGCACTGTTGCTTTTATCTTAACATAGTTAAGTTCTGCATTTGACGTGCATCAAAAGACGTGCTGTTATATATTTATTTCAAATGCATTTCAAACTTCTGCTATTTTTTTGTTCTGTCAGGAAGAGGCAAAAGAAAAAAAATATAATTAAATATTTACACACACATAAATATACAAAGGCTTACAAACTAAAAACACAAACACATACACACACCATGCAAAAAACGCATACCCACGCACACATATGCAAACACACACAAGCATGCCCGCGCACTCAAACACACACTCAACCAAAACAATTATAACAAAATTTCTAAGTGCAACTGGCAGTGTGCACGTAAATTTCAACTCATGACTTTAGCGCACTTTTCCTCTCCTAGTCCTTGACCAAAAAAAATAAATAATACTGCTCTAAAAAAAAAGTAATTCCGAAATATTATGTAAACATAGGAAGATCCCCATTCACGACGATTGTCGAATGACAACACCCGAATATTACCGGATATAACAAAACCAATCGAAAAAGCATTTAATCAAGCCATTCATTGATTAACGACCAACACTATGGCAGTAGCATACTCCATAAAAACCCAACCCATGCTAGGAAGGGGCGGGGAAGGGGCCGGGGGGTGTTATGAATGAAAAAATTTGTAATTTCTGGGGTTTTAATCTTCTTTGGTTCCAAAACACTTTGATCGCATCAACCTTACTGTTGGGGCCTAAGGGCCGTCCATAAATGACGTCACGCAATTTTGGCCGATTTTACCCCCCTCCCCACCCACGTCACACTTCGTCAAAAAAACTTAGACCCCCCCCTCCAATATGACGTCACAAACCTTTTACATACCCCCACTAAAAGCCGTATTTTTTAATTGAAAATTAGCATGTTGCAAATCAATTTATTTTTAAATCCCTTATATTAACTTCACCGCCGTCTCTGTCTCTCTCTGTGTCTGTCATGGGCGGGCAAAAAAAAAGTATAAAAATTACCCACTTCCAGTGATGCCATCGAGCTGAAAAATTTGGCACATAGACTGGTGTTACCTAACAATGCATCGTGTCAAAATTTTAGATCGATCGAACGTACTGAAATTAAATTAATGCATTTTTAGTTTATCTCTATGTAACGTATGTAATTCAAATTCACGGTTTGTTATTGTTTTTCTTCCCCTTGAGAGTTGAGTTGACGCCACCCGTCGATGTCCAAACCTCCTCCCGTCCCTTCCCCCGTTATTAAAGCCAGGGGACATCACTCGGTGTCAGTCTGTAAATGTTTGTCGCGTTGGAACATAATCACTACTTTTAGTTTTGTCTCATATATAAGGGATTTATAGTCACAAAATTTGTTTTTACGGGTCTTTTTTATTTAAATCCCTTAAATTAACTTCACCGCCGTCTCTGTCTCTCTGTCGTGATCTCTGTCTCTCTGTTTTGGGCGGGCGGAAAAACAAAAGTCAAAATGACCCACTTCCCGTGAAGCCATCGAGCTGCAATTTGGCACACGGACCCGTGTCACCTAACAATGCATCGTATCAAAATTCAGATCGATCAAACGTACAGTTATTAAATTAATACATTTTTAGTTTATCTATATAAACTATATGTAGCGGTCGCTATTGTTTACATTTTACGGGTCACTTGACTTCACGCTAGCCATCGCGAACACATCTCGTGTTTTAACCAGGTGTTGAATTAACGCGTTGACGCCACCCGTCCATGTCCAAACCCCCTTCCCCCAGTTTTTAAAGCAAGGGGAGATAATTTCGTTTTCAGTCTGTAAATGTTAGTCGCGTTTGTACATAATCAATACTTTTAGTAATGTCTCATATATAAGGGATTTATAGTCAAAAAACTTTGTTTTTACTGAGTTGTTTTATTTAACCACGTTTTATTAACTCGCTTTCGTTCCTGTGGCATTGTTTGTTTGTCCAACAATTTTTCAAGTCTGCCAACGTAAAATTAAATCACTTCTGATGGTCCTAGAGATGTCACAATTTTATCACGGATAGATTTTGGATGACAATGCATTGTATCAAAATTTCAGATCGATAAAATGTACCGTTATGAAATTATTGAACTTTTTAGTTTATCAATAGTCTTTAAATAAGCATCTGTACCGTCTGCTTTAGATGACATCCGTTTGTTCACCCCGTGACCACATCACAATGTTTTTAAAACGTTGGGCGGGCGCTTGTGAGGTGTTTGGTAAAATAAATAGAGGTAAAAAAATATTTTTAAAAACCAGGTTGTTATAAGTGGACTAACAAGAATAAAATAAATAGAAGTAAAAAAAAGATTTTTAAAAACCACGTTTTTATAAGCGGACTAAAAAGAAGAAAATAAGTTAAAACTTGTAAGTTCAAGTACTTCAATTTAATATGACTAAAAACGTGGGGCGGGTGTTTGGTATAAAAATTAAAGATTTCTAATTTAGAAGGCAAAAGAGAGATCTATAAGTGAGAGTATGAGTGAGCTGCATATGTTAAACCTCATAAGCGCCCGCCCCACGTTTTTAGTCATATTAAATTAATGTACTTGAACTTACAAGTTTTAAATTATTTTCTTCTTTTTAGTCCGCTTGTAAAAACGTGGTTTTTTAAAATCATTTTTTTACCTTTATTTATTTACCTTATTATTTTACATTATATTTACATAACAAGGCTTAATTTTTTTTTAAATATAATAAAACAACAAACAAACAACACAACAAATTGGCTACTGGTTTTTTCCTTTGTTTTGTCGCTAATAACGCCTGGAAAAACTTTTATTTAAAATAAAAAAAAGATTTAAATTTTTTTTGAAGGTTTTGAACGAAATATTCTGATTGGGAGAATGCCATTTAGCGGGGCGTGACCCTGTTAGTGCAACGGGTGATTGTTGTAAAAAGTAAGTTTAAAAGGGAAAGAAAATTATCGAAAACTTAGATTTTAAAATATTTTTTTTACAAAAAACACATATGCAAGAAAACTAAAAGAAAAAAAATGCATAAAAATTCATATTTAAGAAATGAAATTTAGCAGTCTGATCTTATTTATATAATGAGCGCCCATGGGCGCCCGCAGGGGGGGGGCAAGGGGGGCGCTTGCCCCCCCCCTGGATTGATGGATTTATAAAAAATTTGACAATAATAGACAACAAATTTATTAAAGTAAAGAGAAAATAAACAGAAAGTAACTAAGCTGATGCTGATTTCGTTTTACTGGGTAATTATGTTTATATTTTCTACATTGTAGAGAATTAGGGCAGTTAAACGGTCTTTAAATCAAAGATTGCTGTTGCTGGCAAGGACTTTTAGTCTGGTCAGGACTGACCAAGATGTGTGAACTGCCCCATGCGGTAGCTTGGATAGATGAATAGACCGAACCGCGTCCAGATGCCCAGAGGTGCTTAATGTAGACTCTGTTATCTAAAGGTCAGCCGTCCGAAGCACTGACCAGGGGAAATGATTGCGATCGTCCAAAGCAGACCAGGGGCTAACATCAAAGAGACCAGAGCGGGTCATGGTACCCCACCCCACCTCACCCCCAGAGTCATTCCCCAAGTGATATTCAAGGAGTCTATACGTCATCCATTAATCACTTTTCCAATAGCTCGGCGAGTTGGTAGGACGAGTTAACTCTACGATACACCGAAATGAGACAGCAGCGGTGCCGTTCAGGTGACATCTCAAAATCACACGGGAGAGTTCAGCGCTCAACCATTCAGGCAACTAAATTGTAGAGTGTAGATAGTAGTAGTAGAGTGTAGATTGTGTGCGGACTAAAGAGAGTTAGAGTAAGAGACTTGTAGAGATTACCGTGTAAGTAGGAATCAAGGAGTGAGGCAATAAAGAGGAAATAATAAGTCTTCATGTAGTCTTACAGTCTTGGTGTTTGAATTGAGTGAAAGCAGAGAGTTTAGTCCAGCCAGTAGTAATGAGGCCCAATACACCCACATACCAACAGGTTCTCTACAATATTAATTATTTTATGTACAACCGTATGTTGTGAGTCAAACGTTGTTTTGAACATAAGTATTTTTATTATGGATGTGGCCGTGTGCCCCCAAAAACATACATGGGGAGCGCCAGCCACTGTGCTCCCCTCCCCCTTTCTCACGCATGCAACAAAGGGCCCTCTGTTCACTCCCGCAGTGTGACGGTACCTGGGGTGTTGGATTACTGATGACTGACAGGAATTCGGAAGTGAGGACATCCGGCTCCGGAAATTTATTGGACTCGGAAGTAAAAGCTTCCACAGCCATCCCCCCTGCAGCCCACCACACTATTGTGGTGGAGCTTGGAATGCGTCGGGCAGAGGTGAAAATTATCGGTTCTCTAAACAATACCGCCCCCAGCCCAGCACAATGTTGTGTATTTGGCTGCCGGAGGTGAGGCCTTTCGAATTCCTCCTAACAATGACCGGAAATGAATTATACAGATTAGAGTATATGACAATACTGCTGGACTGGATCAAACACCTTACGGCTCGCCGACTATATAAGGAAGAGAACATTTAGGGAGAACATTTTAGAGCCAGCATTTAGGTGCGACATGTAAGACACTTAGGACAGTGCTGTAGAGATAGTCGTCAGTAGGGCATAGACGGTAGCATAACTGTATATTATGTTTCCTGTGTTAGTTCAAGAACTTAGACATCAATAACTGTGTGTACCAAAGCAAAGAAGTTATTGCAATAAACAGTTTACTTTTAGGTGTCATGGATATCCGGAAATTTTTAAAACCTCTCGCTGTCACACAGCCACAGCAATCGATTCCAGATGTAGAAGACATAACGTTAACTCCTGTCTGCAAAAAACGGAAAACGGACACTGTTGCTTGTTCATCTGGAGCAGCAACGCTACCACCAGAACCAGACCCTGACAAGCTTGAAAGTGGAGATTCTATGTTAACATATGACATTGGAAACTATGTAAAATCTACTACGAAGATTCCTGTCGATCTTAAGTATCGTTTGCTAACTGATCCATACAAGCCTCAACAGTCATATGATTTTGAAGGTGACATATCTGGAAGTGGAAAACGTTGTTTCAGGGAAATCTTGGCTGACAAAGTATAGTCCATGGTTATCATATTCACCAAGGTTAAAAGGTGCCTTTTGCATTTTTCTGTGTTTTATTTCCACAACCAGTTCAAAGAGGAATTCAAGGTGCCTTTATTACTACTCCTTGTACAAAGTACAAAGATTTTAATGAATGTGCAAGAAACCATATCAGCTCAGCATGGCATCGTGGGTCTCAACAAGATGCTGAACACTTCACGTCAACCATTAGAGATCCAAATAAGGTTATTATTTGTCAGGTAGATAATTCAGTAAAACGAATTATTGAAGAAAACAGAAAGAAACTGTATCTTATTATTTCAACAATCTTATTTTGCGGAACAAACGATTTGGCAATTCGTGGGGAAAAATAGCACCAAAGGAAATGCCAAACAACTTTATGCTTATCGAATTGAGGGAGGAGACAGTATTTTAAAAAACCATTTTTGATACAGCTGCTGAAAATGCACGTTACACATCACACTGAACTCAGAATGATTTGATCAACAAGCTCTGCGAGAAGACATTGTAAAAGCTGCCAACAATGCTGTTGGATTCTCGATCATAGCCGATGAAAACAGCAGATATCTCAGGAACAGAACAATTATCACTGGGAGTCCGGTTTGTAGATACGTCTAGTGAGGAGGCTATGATTTGTGAGGAATTCCTTGAATTTTCTCCTCTGAAAGATATGGTCGCCGCCACGATATCTGATTGTATTATTGAACAGTGCAAAACATTTGGTCTTCTCCTTAATAATCTGCTGGGTCAAGGTTATGATGGATGCTCTACAATGGCCGGGAAAGAAAATGGTGTTCAGGCAAAAATTCGAAGTATTTACCCCAAGGCTGCCTTTGTTCACTGTGCCTCGCATAGACTGAATCTCGTAGTAAATGATCTTAATAATGTTGCAGTGATACGAAATACTATTGGTACTATCAAAGCAATTATTACATTTTTTCGTGAAAGTCCAAAAAGGAGGTCCTCTGTTCCAAATATTCCTCTTCTGTGTGAGACAAGATGGACAAGCAAGTATAAAAGTATTCGGATTTTTTCTAGTAAATTTGAAGATATTTATTGTCAACTGGAAGAATTTTCATTGCATGCAAATAGAAATACACGACAGGCTGCACATCAATTATATTGTTCATCAAAGTCCAGCACGTTTTTATTTTGTCTCAATATTATTTCGCAGTACTCTGCCATACTGGAACCAGTTACTCAGGCTCTTCAAGCTGTTCAAGTTGATCTTCCAGAAGTCCAACTGCAAGTTCAAAACCTGCTCAGTGTAATAAAACTTCACCGAGGTGATTCCGATAACTATTTCAGGGATATTTTTGAGAAAACAGTACAAATCGCACAGAAGGTGGATATTGAACTGATTATCCCCAAGACAGTGTGGAAGACAAAAGCATCGAAGTAATCCAGAAACCACAAGTGTTGAGGAGTACTTCAGACAAACAGTTTACATTCCATACTTGGATTCTCTAATTAGCTCAATTGAGAGTCGATTTTGTGAAGCCAACAGTGCACAATTTAACTTAACGTTGCTACACCCTTCGAAATTGTACAAATTGAATCGTCAACAGTTTAAGGATACAATGTCTACTATTAATCAGGTATACCACATTGATAATTTTGAAAGTGAAGCCTTGAGTTGGTTTGATTTTTGGAAAACGCGAGAATACAAAAGTAGCCAAGATTTCCTCGACTTGTTACCGTTTACAAAGTTTTATCCGGCTGTCAGGTATGCCTTACTAGTTTTGCTAACATTACCAGCAACAACATGTACTGTGGAGCGATCGTTCAGCACATTACGTCGTGTAAAAACATGGCTTAGATCTACAATGTCAGATGAACGTCTGTCTGGGTTGTGCATGTTAAGCGTACACAGAGACAAAGTGAACGGCAACAAAAAAGACTTTATGGACAAAATTGTAGATATGTTTGGCAGGGATAACAGACGACTCCAGTTCTTGTTTAAAGAATAAATTTTATTTTAAAATTATGTTTCGTTATATACTTGCATACATTGTGTAAATAACAACTTTGGTACTAATGTATGCCCTTCATTACTACAGTGCCCAGTCCGTTCGTTTACAATACATATACGCTACAGTAAATTAAAACTACATTAAAACATTACTAAAAATATTTTGCCCCCCCCCCTAGAAAATTTTCTGCGGGCGCCCATGTGAGCGCCTAGTATTTTAAAAATAAATTGAATTTGGATTTTACACCAAAAAAAAACGTTGTCAAGGGGTGTTAAATTTTAAAAACATCAGTAGAGTGTAGAACTACAAATATACTGATGTGGCAAAAGAGAGATACAAACTGGGAGAGAGAGAGACAGAGAGAGAGAGAGAGAGAGAGAGAGAGAGAGAGAGGAGAGAGAGAGAGAGAGAGAGAGAGAGAGAGAGAGAGAGAGATGGGAAGGTCACCGAGAGAAAAAGCGAGTGAGAGAAATGAAAGAGGACTGTGGAGGAGAGATACTGAGTGAAAGAGTGAGGTAAAGCCGAAAGACCGTGAGAAGAGAGAGAGGTAGAGAGGTGGCAGAGAAAAAAACAGAGGGGGAGAGAGAGTGAGGGATTGAGTGGGTGAGTGAGTGAGTGAGTGAGTGGTTGAGTGAGTGAGTGAGTAAGTCAGTGAGTGAGTGAGTGAATGAGTGAGTGAGTGAGTGAGTGAGTAGTGAGTGAGTGAGTGAGTGAGTTAGTCAGTGAGTGAGTGAGTGAGTGAGTGAGTGAGTGAGTGAGTGAGTGAGTGAGTGAGTAAGTGAGTGAGTGAGTTAGTGAGTGAGTGAGTGAGTAGTGAGTGAGTGAGTGAGTGAGTGAGTGAGTGAGTTAGTGAGTGAGTGAGTGAGTGAGTGAGTGAGTGAGTGAGTGAGTGAGTGAGTGAGTGAGTGAGTGAGTGATTGAGTGAGTGAGTGATGAGTGAGTGAGTGAGTGAGTGAGTGAGTGAGTGAGAGTGAGTGAGTGAGTGAGTGAGTGAGTGAGTGAGTGAGTGAGTGAGTGAGTGAGTGAGTGAGTGAGTGAGTGAGTGAGTGAGTGAGTGAGTGAGTGAGTGAGTGAGTGAGTGAGTGAGTGAGTGAGTGAGTGAGTGAGTGAGTGAGTGAGTGAGTGAGTGAGTGAGTGAGTGAGTGAGTGAGTTAGTGAGTGAGTGAGTGAGTTAGTGAGTGAGTTAGAAATTTAAAATAGACACAAAAATAGATGATAGATAAAGGGAGAGAGTAATGGCAGAGAAAAAACACACCAACTGAGAGAGAGAGAGAGACGGATGGCGGAGAGAAAACACACACAGAGAGTGAGAGAGAGAGAGAAGAGAGAGAGAGAGAGAGAGAGAGAGAGAGAGAGAGAGGGGGGGACAGGGTATGACGGAGAGAAAAACACAGAGAGAGGGAGATATATATAAGAAGAGAGAGATATTTACTCACGAGCAGTTCAATTCGCTCCTCTTCTCTTGACCGACTGGCTCGAATGCGATTAATCCAATGTTCAAACGCACGACAGTAAGTAACAACAATTGGTTCCACGGTAGGGGGCGCATCGTGTCTCTGAAACAAAACAAAAGTTATGAAGATAGTTAAGGCGACGGTTATTCTCTGAGGGCCTTCGTGGTCAGATTTGACAACAAAACAACGCATGCGTGGAGGTCTGCTCGTCTGAAGTTTAGGAGAAGACTCCTCTAACATCAGAACTCCAAACGAAGAGCAAGAAACGATAACAAATTATTGATTTGATTAAAACAGATTAAAGATTTACTTTGGAAAACAAACCAATCATTTTAGGCTTTAATAATAGAAGTAGACGTTTAGGTATATGACGATGATGCTTTCTTTTAAAGCGCTAATTGTCAATGTTAATCCAAAATGTTAAACCGCGCTATGGTCTTCAAAACAGAGCTAAACAAGTTTTAACATTTTTCTTAAATGTTTCTTTGTTGTCACACTCCCTCATTGAATTGTGAAGACTGTTCCACAACTTCGGTGCAGCTGCTTAGAAAGGGCGCACACTAAGGGGAACTTTCAGAAGTGACTGCGCAGAGAGGAACGCAGAACTTTTGGAGATGAAGGTTTCAAAGTCAACAATTAACGTTCCTCCCTCCCCCGGAGTTCAATAGGCATGTAAATTTTCGTGTGTGTAACCAAATCGTGTATTTGAGATATGCATATGATCTCACCAGCCCCTTCAACGTCCCACCAACCCTATTTTCTGAAACTGATATGAGAATAACTTTTTCACGCATTGAGCTCGCAGATTATGTAAACAGATAAAGCTTTACTTCTACCCAAGAACTTCGGATGCGTTCAAAATTTGAATTTTGACAATATAGCGAAAAATACATTACATATTTTTAAATACTATATCTATCTTTAAAGGATGGTTAATGTTTCTTATATTAGAAAGGTTTCCAAGTTGGCTCAGTTTAAAGGAATACAAGCCCTGATTTCTGGCACCTGGACTATAACGAAATAATGCCCCCCCCCTCACCTCCAAAGAAATGAGCTCTAGAAATGAGAAATATACTTAATTTAACGGTTTAAACTTTTTTTGAACGATATCAAATATTGTTTACCTCATCAGGAATGGATGCTGATGCTCTTTTTTGACAATGATGTGTACCCGCTAAAAGTAATGGGCTCCCTCTCACTCCCCGAGCTTCTAAGTTTCGTTGGTCCATGTGCAAAATAAAAGAAAACTCGTATGCAAAGTTGCACAGCATCCGTATTTTTTTGTGCAAAATTTTGCACCATACAAACACAGATATGATCATATAATCTTTATCAAAATTTCATGTGCTGTTTTACTAAACTGCTGCACAGCGTCGGTCAAATATCCGCGCGGCCGCTCAGCTAAAGGGGAACATGGGTCATAACATGAAAAAAAAGAGGCACTTTGTTGTTTTTTTAAATTTAATAAATGTTTTAAACTACACACGCAGGTAAACATAAAATGACTTTGGCGCCACCTGCTACGGGCCTCCCTAGTTATCTTACCTCCACCCCCAACGTTAGGCCTAACTCGTCTGCATCTTCTCCTAATTCGCACGGCCCGACTTCGACCGCTCAGATGCCGTCCACTCATCTCAGAAAATGTACCCGGCACCATCAAAGATTCATGAGATCAACCGAGCGAGTCGGCGCGTCTCTGACACAAGAAGACCCCACGGGTTATAAAGAGTTACGGAGGACAATGAAACATGAAAGTACCTCATGTGGCGACACATTCAGTTGCTGAAATTGTCAATGCTTTCAGTGGCGCACTGTCACTTGAACGCTTTGTTCAATGATTCGAACTCCACTTTTGTTGGTTTTTTTTGTTTGTTTTGAATTGTCGTTGCGTATGAACCAAAAGATTCGTTAATTATTAATAATTACCCATAAAATCTAAAACATCCAGGTAAAGAGACGACCAGATAGACTCATGTTTACGTTAATACCTTTCCACGGGGGACCCTCACATCAGTTTTTCACCTAACTGGTGGCCGACGAACCGGAACCGGTTCGAGATCCTAAGGCTGCCGGTCCGAACAACAAGGTTCCAGTAACGAAAATGAGGTGGGGCGGCGCGGGGGATTGAGGGGGTTGAGTCCCTGCCATTTCCGAGGTTCGACTCCGTAGATGTGACAGGAAGTTGTTCTCCCAAGTCACACAGGGGTACTCAGAACTTTTGTGTTAGTTGATCAAATTTTATATCTCACATTGAGATATTGAGAGTGTGACGACTTAGTTTGTGACTAAAAAATTATTTTCTGCTTTTTTATGCGAGATTCTGCATTCCTCACCGAAGCTGGGCCTCATCTTTTTAAAGTTTTTTTGTTCATTTTATCAAAACTTATTTTAAATAAAAGTCGTAAGATTTTTTTCTTAAATGTTTCTTTGTCGTTGCATTCTCTCATTGACTCGGGAAGACACGGTGGTCGAGTGGCAGCGTGCTCGACTGACATACTGATGGTCACGGATTCGAATCCATGTGAAGGCAAGGATTTGTTCCCGGGGCCTTGGCCGTCCCTGAGTCACCCAGCTCCGAATGGTTACCTAACACTGGCTTGTGAACGCTGCATCACTTGCCAACAGATCATCCGTCATGGTCTGTGGACGCAATTATCTTCTGCATAGAAGGAGCGTCCGTATAGATAGATAAGATAAGACTACTCAAAAGATAGGCAGTGTTGCTTCAAATGAGTGAAATCCGATGTAAATAATAACATTTTATGAATGAAAAATTTTGTAATTTCTGGGGTTTTAATCTTCTTTGGTTCCAAAACACTTTGATCGCATCAACCTTATTGTTGGGACCTAAGGGCCGTCCATAAATGACGTCACGCAATTTTGGCCGATTTTTACCCCCCTCCCCCCCCACGTCACACTTCGTCAAAAAAACTTAGACCCCCCCTCCAATATGACGTCACAACGCTTTTACATACCCCCACTAAAAGCCGTATTTTCTAATTGAAAATTAGCATGTTGCAAATCAATTTATTTTTAAATCCCTTATATTAACTTCACCGCCGTCTCTGTCTCTCTGTCTCTCTCTCTGTGTCTGTCATGGGCGGGCGAAAAAACAAAAGTCAAAAATGACCCACTTCGCGCGATGCCATCGAGCTGAAAAATTTGGCACATTGACTCGTGTTGCCTAACAATGCATCGTGTGAAAATTTCAGATCGATCGTAATTAAATTAATGCATTTTTAGTTTATCTCTCTATAACGTATGTAATTCAAATTCACGGTTTGTTATTGTTTTTCTTCCACTTGAGAGTTGAGTTGACGCCACCCGTCTATGTCCAAACCCCCTCCCGTCCCTTCCCCCGTTATTAAAGCCAGGGGACATCACTCGGTGTCAGTCTGTAAATGTTTGTCGTGTTGGAACATAATCACTACTTTTAGTTTTGTCTCATATATAAGGGATTTATAGTCAAAAACTTTGTTTTTACGGGTCTTTTTTTATTTAAATCCCTTATATTAACTTCACCGCCGTCTCTGTCTCTCTGTCGTCATCTCTGTCTCTCTGTCTCTCTGTCTTGGGGGCGGAAAAACAAAAGTCAAAAATGACCCACTTCCCGTGAAGCCATCGAGCTGCAATTTGGCACACGGACCCGTGTCACCTAACAAGGCATCGTATCAAAAATTCAGATTGATCGAACGTACCGTAATGAAATTAATACATTTTTAGTTTATCTATATAAACTATATGTAGCGGTCGCTATTGTTTACATTTTACGGGTCACTTTACTTCACGCCAGCCATCGCGAACACATCTCGTTTTTTAACCAGGTTTTGAGTTAACGCGTTGACGCCACCCGTCCATGTCCAAACCCCCTTCCCCTAGTTTTAAAGCAAGGGGAGATAATTTCGGTTTCAGTCTGTAAATGTATGTCGCGTTTGTACATGATCAATACTTTTAGTAATGTCTCTCTCTCGGAAGGGGTTGGCCTTTACGGGGCCCGGGAGATAAGTAGGGTCGCGGAAGTGGCTGCGACCTGAAACTGACTAACCCCGGCGAAATCGCCAAGCATACGCACTGGAACCCTCCGGACAACCGTGGGGTGGGGCATGGCCTCAACGAGAGGCCCGGTGCTGGGTGTGGGAGCAGACCCATACCCAACAGTGCCCGGCTAGGAACGCCAAAGACAGGAAGACCCTCTGGGCAAGGGGCGGAACGCACTCGGACCGTCCTCAATGGGTTGAAGATTTCTGCCTACCCCCTCTCTATTCTATGGTTCATATATCGAAAAAAGCAGGTCCCGGAACGGACCTTCTAAACCCCTTCTCGGCGGATGGTGGTACGTCGGGTCGGTTGGCTACCCCCCCTCTTAGAGGCATGGTGACGAACGACAGGCCATGTCCAAGCGGTCAATCGGTGACTGGCCGTCCTTGTATGGGTGCGAAGGGCCATCCTGAACAAGCCCTGGTAGTTTTACAGTTGAATGTCTGTGGCATAAGGCAAAAGGCACACGAAGTAACCAAAATACTCCACGAACGGAAAGTGGATGTGGCACTGTTCCAAGAAACGCTCCTCAAGGGGAAGCCGTTCCATATCACTGGTTACTCGCTATACCATTGCAAGTGTGACCGGCGATGTCGAGGTCTTGCCACAGCGGTCCGGAATGATTTAACGATGGAGCTGCTCGAAGTTAAGTGTTACAGCAACACTGATACTCTCACCGTGAGAGTTTTCAAAGGCGACGTTGGCTTTACAATCACGAACGTCTATAATACGCCCAGAAACCCTATCGCACTTCCAGTTGGGGAAGATGTCATTTTTGGCAAAACGATAATAGCAGGAGACTTTAATGCACAGTCTCCTGACTGGGGCTATGCTGAACGGAACGCGTCAGGCCGCTACATCGAGGATGTCTGTATTAATACGAATCTCATCAGGCTACAGAATGCAGACAGTGAACCAACACTACTGCACACGGGGCACAGCACGGAGTCCCGCCCAGATCTAACGCTTATTTCCGCTGACCTAGAGTCGAAGCATAGACTGGAAGTATTAAAGGAAGTAGGTTCCGATCACTTACCAATCCTGATTGAATTTGGACTTGGTGCAGGCAAACCTCGATTTGAAAGAAGGCATTGGCAGTTCCGTAAGGCCGATTGGCGGAAGTACGAGGCCGAGAGCGAGACCAAGCTCGCTCTGCTGGATGTTGCAGGAGACAACATGGATGCCACCTACAGGCAGTTTATTGACACAATCCTTGGGATTGCGAGGCGCACGATCCCAAGGACGAACGGGAAACAGAAGTTCAGACCTTACTGGGACAAGAGTCTGGCAGAATTGGTGAAACAAAGAGCAAAAGCACGGAAAAAGGCAGCCAGACTGAAGACGCCCGAAGCTCGTAGGGCGTACAACAGACTGACGGCTGAAGTCCGGGCCGCTGTCGACAAAGCGAAGAAGGCGAAATGGGTAAATACGTGCGAAAAACTCGACCTCGTAGACGGAAGAAAAGTTTGGCGGCTCCTGGATGCATTATCTGGCGCAGGGAAGACAAAGAATTCCAACCCTTTGACGACACCAAAGGGCCAAAGGGCTAGTGAAGTTAAGCGCGCACGAGCGCTAAACAAACACTTTGCCCAGGTTAACAAAAAAGGCGCCAGATCTGATTTTAGCCGAACAATCGACCGAATGCGCAAAGAAGGCTCAAGGAGACAAAGTAAGGGCCCTCAGCTAGAGGTTTTCGCGGCCCCCTTCACAATGACAGAGTTGCAAACCGCACTCAACAAGTGCCAGGCTGGCAAAGCACCAGGACCAGATAAAGTTCACAATGAAATGCTCAAACATCTGGGCAAGACAGGTCGAATGAAACTGCTGGGTTTCATAAATAGAACTTGGACAACAGGCACGCTGCCGAAGCTGTGGAAAAAGGCCACAATAACCCCAATTCCCAAAGAGGGGAAACCAGGCGAACACCCGTCCAGTTACCGGCCAATTTCCCTCACGTCGTGTGTGGGGAAGGTAGCTGAACGGTTAGTGAACGCACGACTCTACTGGTTCCTCGAACAGTCCAAATGCATTCCAATGACTCAGGGTGGGTTCCGAAAGGGACGCCAACCGATGGACCAGGCCCTCCGACTAATTCAGACAATCACAAATGAACTCCAGTCGAGGAATCACACCGTTGCGGTGTTCTTCGATCTAAAGCAGGCATACGACAAGGTGTGGCGTGGAGGGCTACTTTATAAGTTGCAGCAGTTAGGTGTCACTGCGAACATGTACAGTTGGATAAAATCGTTCCTTACGGACAGAACGATCAAGACCCGAGTGGGGGAGTCATTATCCAACGAAGAGCGCCTGGAGGACGGACTCCCACAGGGGTCCGCCCTTAGTTGTACATTGTTCCTAGCCTACGCCCCACGACCTACAAGGTATTCTGGGGTCACAGAATGCCATGTTTGCTGACGATCTGGCTATATGGAGTTCCGGAAAGGACGTTGCAACCCTGCAGAACAGGCTGCAGGAAGATCTGAATCGAATCGAAGACTACGCCAACCGTTGGCGCCTAGTAGTCAATACGGAGAAAACAGTCCATTCCATTTTCACAAATGGAAGGAATGCACTGAAACATGAGGTGGTGCTTCAGATATGTGGGAAAAGATTGAATTGGGATCGGACACCAACGTACTTGGGAATCAAACTGGACCAGAAGGTCCAGCTACATAACCATGTGCGTGAATTGTGTGCCAAAGCCACAGCTAAACTGTCCCTGGTGAAGAAACTGGCTAGCACTAGTTGGGGCGCGGATGCAAGACTACTGAGAGCTCTCTATCTCGGTAGTGTGAGGGGTGCTATTGATTACAGCCTCCCGGTCCAGGCCTTTGCGAGCCGTACGGCACTAGAGGGTCTGGACCGCATACAAAACCAAGCTCTACGGTTTGTATGCGGGGCGTTGCGTACGACACCCACAGCCGCTGTAGAAATTATGTCTAACGTAGAACCCCTGGCGATAAGGCGAGAAAAGGCAATCATGACTACGGTGGAGCGATACCGTAGGTTGGAGCATGACGAACCCTGCTTTCAATTACAAGACCGATGGGTAAAGAGGACCCGACTGAAAAGACCATCCTTCATGGATACGGTCTACGAACTAGAAGACTCAGTCCCCATACCCAAGCACAGGGAACGCATGCGACTGGTCCCTGCTCGAGGACCACATGAAAGCTCAGACTTGCCTGAACTACGTTTGACACTGGCAAATACAGCGGTGACGAAAGCCAGTCCCGTCGAGCTCCAGCGAGACGAGACTCTGAAGACAATCAAAGCTTATGGCGATAGTGTGGTAAAAGTCTTTACGGACGGCTCGCGTTTCAAGGATGGCAGAAGTGGATACGGAGTACTAATTCAATACCCTCAACCTGGACCTGACAGTATCGAACTGTCAGGGCCGTGCGGATCCGCATACAGTAGTCACGACGCCGAACTGGAGGCGATTTGCAAGGGTTTGAAGGAAGTGCGCCGACGTCTAGCAAGAAGAAAGGTTTTCCCGACCGTCGTAGTTTTCATCGACTCACGGTTTTCGCTCGAGACCGTGGGTCGATCCTCTCTGGAGACGAAAACGGTCAGTGTCATTTTGGAAACAGTAGGTGAAATCCTAGCACGAGGCGGAAAAGTAGTCCTTCAGTACATCACTGGGCACAGTGGCGAGCCTCATTCAGACAGGGTCGATGAGTTAGCGAGAGAAGGTTCAGCTCAGCCCCAACCCGATCGCCCGATGACCCAGCTGGGGGTCAGATCGTGGCTTAAAGACCATTTCCGAGAGAAATGGCTTCAGGGCTGGGCTTCTGGAAGCACGGCCAGAAAAGTATTCCAGTACATGCCGCGACCGAGCAAAAGCGATGCCTGGTGGAAACTTGGACGTAGCAATCAGACGCTCATAACTAGAATGAGAACTGAACATTGTCCCACACGAAGCTACCTGTACAAATTTAACACCAGAAGGGAACTGGCCTGTCGGCTGTGTGGCCACCCAGAAGAGACGGTGGCCCACGTACTGGAAGAGTGCCCCGGGCTGTGCGGGGATTTGGAATGTGAAGTAACGGTACCTGCAGAGGGTTACCTCTACGGCGATGCCCGCTTGATGAGGCTCGCTTGCGATAAAATGAACCGGGTCTTAAGAGCCTAGCGGCTCGACCCAAAAGAGAATGAACATTCACCAGTAATGTCTCATATATATGGGATTTATAGTCAAATCTTTGTTTTTACTGGGTTGTTTTATTTAACCACGTTTTATTAACTCGCTTTCGTTCCTGTGGCATTGTTTGTTTGTCCAACAATTTTTCAAGTCTGCCAACGTAAAATTAAACCACTTCTGATGGTCCTAGAGATCTCACAATTTTACCACAGATAGATCTTGGATGACAATGCATTTTATCAAAATTTTCTATCGATCGAATGTACCGTTATTAAATTATTGAACTTTTTAGTTTATCTATAGTCTTTATGTAAGCATCTGTACCGTCTGCTTTTGTTGACATCCGTTTGTTCACCCCGTGACCACATCACAATGTTTTTAAAACGTTGAGCGGGCTTGTGAGGTGTTTGGTAAAATAAATAGAGGTAAAAAAATATTTTTAAAAACCAGGTTGTTATATTGGACTAAAAAGAATAAAATAAATAGAAGTAAAAAAAAAGATTTTTAAAAACCACGTTTTTATAAGCGGACTAAAAGAAGAAAATAAGTTAAAACTTGTTAGTTCAAGTACTTCGATTTAATATGACCAAAAACGTTGGGCGGGTGTTTGGTATAAAAAATAAAGATTTCTAATTTAGAAGGCAAAAGAGAGATATATAAGTTAGAGAATGAGTGAACCGCATTTGTTAAACCTCATAAGCGCCCTCCCCCCGTTTTTAGTCATATTAAATCGAAGTTCTTGAACTAATAAGTTTTAACTTATTTTCTTCTTTTTAGTCCGCTTATAAAAACGTGGTTTTACTTCTATTTATTTGTCGTTTAGTTAGTAGTATGTAGTTAAATATGTAGTTAGTGCAGTGTTGTCCAACCGGTGTGCCGCGGCACACTAGTGTGCCGCGAGAAAATTTTAGTATGCCGCGAAAGATTTCAAAAATACCATAAATTGCTAGGCTTTTTGAACCTTCAAGTTTGGAAAATAAATATCCTTAACCGAAAAAGAATTGAATAAAAACGTTTCATGTTTGTATTGTTCTGGTTGTGAGAATCTCTTGAAAGCTACACTATTTCTCTCCTCCATTGGGAATAAATATCTGTTGTAAGTAAATAAAAACCCTTTCCTGCTGTTCACTTTTTAAAAACCTTTAATTACAGACGGCTATGGATAATTTTTTTGAAGAGAAGCCAGGAGGATTCCAGCGAGCATCAAAATGGAGAAAGAGCTGCGAAATCCAAGAAGAATGT